>JAODAL010001742.1:0-218242 GCA_025379985.1 Phyllomedusa bahiana
TGCTTTTTTTCACCAACTGATCATTTCTGTGCATTACCATGCTGGCTGATTCCATGTCTCGTGGTCTTGAGTTCATGGTTGTTTATTTTGCTCCTGCTCCAGTGTCTACACTTGCAAACTCAGACATATCTCATATCTAGTTGATAACTAGTGGCCAGTCTGAGGTCCATGACATGGAGGTTCTGTCTATAATATTCTGTGCCTCCTTTGGTCAGCATCAAATTGGTGTCTCCAAATGAAAGGTGTAAAATGCACAGGTTTTACCTGCTTTATTTGGAGATATTTTTCAATGTGTAACTTTCACTTGGTTATGTTTATCACTTTAAAAAACATTGCTGGACCACTACAATTATTAAACTTAAAACTGTGATCAGTAGTCTTTAATCAATAGATACTCCTATTAAGCTTGATGAGGACCAAAGAAGTGTCTCATATGTCCAATTGTGATAAGTATCAAAAGCCAATTCAGATGAGAAATATGTAGCTATAACTGTTATGGAATTGTTAATAAGCAATTGTCCATAGTTCAATAATCACACAAGCAATTCCCCTAACAGGTAAAAAGAAGGCGAAAAAAACAGGCCAGAAACCATTATGGCCTTGGCTGCTCCATGCAGAGTGCAGAGTCCATCAGAGTGGACTTAGCACACAAGCAATTCCCCAAACTGGTAAAAAGAAGTCATAAAAAACCAAAACTCACTTTAAACTGCTGTCTGTAATGTTTAAAGCCCAGGTTGAGGATAGGTCGGAAGGCATAAAGGAACTGAATCTAATTCCTAGCAATAACTCCCTGGATCTTGGAACCCAGCCAGATTTTTAAACAGTGTTAAATATGGTAAGACTAAAAGGGGAAAAATAAAAGAAATTACCCTTTTCCTTTTTGGGGCAGACAGACTAAATGAGCATCTTTGTAATCACATGAGACTATATAAACTGCATGAACCAGCATGAACCAAGAGGACTTAAAGGGGTATTCTGGTATAGCATTTATATAGATGATAAATCCTAGATAGATGAAGTCCAGCTGCTATGACCCCTTCAGATCTCCAGAATTCACCCAAGCCACAAGACCAGGTTTTGGAGCAGCATTTGCCCTGTCAGTCTATGTCACTCATAAAAAATACTTAATATCTCACATGCTGTAAATACACTTCAATTAACTTTATTTTTTTAATACTTCTATTGTAGATATGCATGAATTTTTTTAAATAAAGATCTTAGACTACACTGTCTCAGTTATGTCATTTAGGCCTTCTTGGGTGAGGTGCTAGAGTTTGTATATTCAGGATGACTTTTGTTTGTTTAATATCACTGCATGTTTCGTTAAAAGGGCAGATACTTGTTTCATGGGAGTAGTCTTAATCCCTGTTAACATTGAAGATCTTAATGACATTGGCTGCATATTTGGCAGGGTTATTGTCCTGCTGTAGAGTAAATTTGCAGCTAATTAAATGCCTCACTGTTAGTAGACAGTATCTTTGCAGCATTTTTACCATACCTGTCTAAACCCTTTGCACAATACTGTAGCCCTGCTGCAGTACATTGTCCACTCAAAAGTTATGTATCAGAATATTCTCTGAGGTATGAGAATGCAATAGGATTTAAGTGCAGCATAGAATATTTTTTTTCTGTAAGGTAATGTGTTGCTCTATTGTTGTAATACTTATTATTGAGCTAACACAAAGGATTAAAAACTTCAAATCACTTTTCTTCGTATTTGCTGTCTTAATGCCAATATCAGTATTTGAATGTGTGTTTTTATAAGCCACGTATTCCTTTAATTCAATTAATTGATTTGTGATGTATTTTGAAACTAGTGGAAAAAATGTAGGAAAAAATCTTATTTTTTTGAACTTTAAGGGGATCATTTGTGAGATATTCCTTTTTAGAAATATTTTCACATCATGTGTGGAAAAATGCTATTGCAGTATAATTTTTCTTATAAGATAACTGGAACTCATCACATAATTGGAAATTTACACCTTCAAAGTCACCAAAAATTTTAAAAGGGGCCCCTTTGGATTAAAATTATCTCCTTAAGTTTAATAAATAGTATGAAATATTAACATCAATAATATATTATCTTCCTTTTTATATGGGTTTAACCTATTCTTTTCTTTTGTCCTGTTTCATTTTATTCATCCCTGCATTAACAGGATTTAGATATTTGAATGTAATATATCTCTGTGTTTGTTTTTGGTGGTATTTCTTGTGTGGGAATTTTCACACTGTGTTTTCTGACACATTTTGCAGCAGTATTTATTAGCCAAAACCAGGGATGGGTTCAAAACACAGAAGATGTAAAATCAGTTCCATTATAATGTTTCTCTGTGAGGGTCCCGCCTAGGTTTGGTTATGCTGCAAAAATAAAAAACCCTGTGAATCCTCTTTGTTTGAAATTGGTTTAAAGACCATTGGGAGAAATCTCAATCTTTGCTTATGGGCCTTATGGAGTATAACTCAGTATCATTTTAACTAGTTATTACAAGAGGCTAGATCTCAGTTTTAGTTAGTATACTCACCCATGAAATAATGATGTTAATGCTCTATACTGAATTATGTATTGTGATAAATGTATTATCAAAGAAGAGAGGTAAAATGTTGCTATTTGATGTATACTTTTTAGAAAGCTAAGTAAAAGGTTAGATTTTATAGAATGTTATTTTTTCTGTGGAATGGTTTTTGAAAAATTCCCACTGGGTTGCAATCAAAGAAAAGAGGTAACCCCTAATTTATTCTTACAAGCTATGTTTGTTGCACTGGAGAATATCTGATAGGGATAACGTGAGGTATGGGTAGAATTGCATGGTTCTCCAAACTTGAAGTGTAACTATTTTTTTTAAGCACCTCATAATCCTACAGAAATTGTGTTTGTTAAAATGCAAAGTAAAGAAACTATTCCATTTTGGTTTTACTTTCTCTTAGGCTATGTCTACACTGCACTGGTTTACTGTTAAATTTTTAAGCGGATTCAGTATTTAGAATTAGCAAAAATGTGACTGTAAACCATGACCATAGACCTCAAAATTTGAGCTGTAGTCTACACAGCTTGGATTCTCTGAGGTTGGATTTAAAAAAACTTTGAACATATCCATCGTAATCTGTCGTAAAATGGTGGATTATAGCGCTGTTCAATGTAATAGGCTAGCCGAAATCCGAAAACCGGTGCAAAAAATGCTGTAAAAAACTAAAACTGATGAGAAAACAGAACTTATCATCTTCCAACCCCCAACTCTACCCTTGCCCCTGATCTCTCTATCTCATCACCGGCTATACACTCTCATCCTGTTCCGCAAGTCCGCTGCCTTGGTGTAACCCTCGACTCCGCTCTATCTTTCAAAACCACACAGCTCCAGCCCTCACCTCTGCACTGCCGTCCTCCACCTGAAAAATATCTCTCACATCCCGTTTGTGTTCCTCACATCGTACACTACAAAAAATGCCTGGTCCATCTCTTGTCATCTCCGCGCCTATACTACTGCAACATCCTTTCTCTGTGCCTCCAGTCTAGCACTCCTTGCCCCCTTCAACAATTCTCAACTCTGTCTACCCGTCTTATCCCCCTCTCACCCCGCTACTACCTCTGCCCTCTCCCCTCCTAGTCATCTCTTCACTGGCTCCCCCGTTGTGCCCAGCGAAATATTCATTAATTTTCACAGTTGCCTAACCCTGACCTACAAGGCTTTCCATGACCTCTCCCGCTCCAATACATCTCTGCCTTAATCTCCAGATACCTCCCCTCATGCAATCTCCGCTCCCACGGACCTTCTTCTCTTTTTCATCCTCTTCAGCTCCTCACATAACCAAGACTTCTCTCGTGTTCCCCACACTCTGGAACTCACTGCCCCACACACATCAGACTCTCCTCCACTTTCCCCAGCTTTCAAACAATCTGAAAAACCCATTCTTCTTCAGCTTGCGTATAAACTACAAAAACCCTGCTGGCCACTACACCCCACAAACATGTCTAGCCCCTACCTTCTGTCCTCTTTCCACCTCCTTGTAGATTGTAAGCCCTCGCGGGTAGGGTCCGCATCTCCCTCTATCATGACAATTGTCATTCATCACTTATCATTGTACTCATTTGACTTATGTTATGTATGTAACCCCCTTGAATGTACAGCGCCCTGGAACTAATGGCGCTTTAAAATAAATAATAATAATAATAATAATAAAATATTAGTCAGAATCTATAACAGAATCCAACGGTATTTTACAATTGCTGTTTAGATGTAGCCTTGTTGTTTTAGGAAAGTTATATCAAACATTTTTATAGACTTTAAGTAAAGGGAGTGGATGACTGAATCAATTGTTTGTAGCAACTAGTGTTGAGCGATTACGTTGGCTATCGACATCGGGCGATAGTCAATAGTCGGCCACCATCGATAAGGTTTTTCGATAGTCGATAGTCCGATCATCTCCGATTTCCATTAAAGGTCAATAGAGAGCAACAAAGCCTTCATTCTTACACCCAAACAGGGCTGGAGAAGCTTAGAATTAACAGCCCACAACAGTCAAATTGATAACCTGCTACTACATCTTAGGCACACCACTTAGCTATAAAAGCACAGAAAAAAAGTCACACGACCATTCACTATCCTGTCTTGTTCCACACAAAGCATGACCCTTAAACCTGCATCACCCACAAATTAAAAAGTGCAAGAAGCATGTAATTTGAACCATCATTTTACTTGAACTGGACATTGAATATCCCTGTCCTGGAACGCGACGTCTTATCAAGAGCATGACCCTAAAAAACCCTCATGACCCACAGATTAAAAAGTGCCGGAAAACGGAGTCCTTTCATCATACTCTAACCACCCATTTAGTTTGAACTTGACATGGATCTAGAACTGTCCTGAACCGAAGTATGACTATTAAACCTTTCTGACCCCCAGATTAAAAAAGTGCACGGGAAAAAGATCTTTCAACCACCATTTTAGTTGAAGACTGGACATTGACAAACCCTGTCCTGGACCGCAGCCAGACACTTAAACCTGTTCTGACTGAACCCACAGAAAAAAAGTGCCGAAAAAAGGAGTCTTCAACCACTCATTTAGTTGAACTGGACATTGACTATACCTGTCCTGGACGCAGTATGACCTTAAACCTGTCTGACCCCAGATTAAAAAGTGCCGGAAAACGGAGTCTTTCAACACATTTTAGTTTTCACTGGACCATTGACTAGAACTGTCCCTGGACCTGCAGTTTGACCATAAACATTCCAGATCCCCAGATTAAAAAGTGCCGGAAAAAGGAGTCTTTTCAAACCACCATTTTAGTTGAACTGACATTGACTATACCTTTCCTGGACCTCAGTATGACCATTAAACCTTCCTGACCCCTAGATTAAAAAATTCCGGAAAAAGGAGTCTTTCAACCACCATTTTAGTTTCACTCCGACTGACTATACCTGTCCTGTGCCACAGCATGACCCAGGGCCGGATGTTACAGTAGGGTGCGGTGAGAGCCCAGTGCTGGCGTCCGTACATCTATTAACACTGCAGGTAAAATGCCCAATGACGCAGCCAACGAAACTGTCGTGCTGAAGCAGAGTGCGGAAGGCGTAAGTGTGAGAACTCCAGCCTTCCTCCAGTACACAGTCAAGACCTGGGTAGCGCTTGCCCCATCCTATAGAGCGGACCAATTGAGCTTCACCTTGAAAAACGGGGGTTAACGCTCCTGTTTTACACCCATGTGCCCTTTTTCTTGGCATTCTTTTTTCATCATTTTACTCAACATGCTGGAGGGAAATGGTGTCTTTGTACTTTGTTCACTGTCTGTGGCTCCATACTCATGTCCCTCTGAATAACCTACATCGGTCAAGTTTCCTGTACCTCCCTTGTACAAGTTCCAGAGAGAATTTTTTTAACACTATTTTGTACATCAAGTTTTTTAGTAGTTTAATTCTAGAAAACACATTTTTAAAATAGGATGGAATCCCATCCAGGTCTTTGTTTCTCTTTTTTTAATTATATTAAATGGGTTGTCTTCAATACAGGGATTGATAGCTATGTTAAAGATCTTTGCAAAACAAAGTTCATTCTTGCAATATGTGTCCATAACATGTCCTACTATTCCTGTATCTGACAGCACCATCACCCTTGAGCCACATCTTGACAATTGTTAGAACAAATGTCTGTTATAAACAAACATTTTTTTTCATAAAAGGACCTGTAGAATAGCTGCATGTCAACAGCAAAATTGCCCCCAAAAATTCAAAACATGACCGTGAAGCCACTTTGGACAATTGTGAAGAAACAAATGTCTGTTTAGAAACAGACAACATTTTTTTTATAATAGGACCTGTAGTATAGCTTGCATGTCACAGCAAAATTGCCCCCAAAAATCAAAACATGACCCATGATGCCACTTTGACAATTTGAAGAACAATTGACAATTGATATAACAACATTTTTTGTAGAATAGGAACAGTAGTAATATGCCTGCATTTCAAAGCAGCATGACCCAAAAAAATTATAAATATGAACTTCTACAGCCACTGTTAAAAATTGTGAGGGAAAAATCGCACTTAAAAGCCACATTCTAGTTCAAATGAACCATAATTATTGCGTGTCTCACAGCAACCATGACCCAAAAAATTATAAATATGACTTTCTCAGCCTCTGTTAAGAAATGTGAGGCAACATAACCCCAAAACCAGTTGACAATGCGAAAAATTCTAAAGATGAAGTGAGGAAAATGGAATATGGATTTGTCATGAAACCTTGGTGTCTTTTACACCTCCTCACAGCAAAACCAGCAAAATGTAACTGTGGGAACGAGAATAAAAGATCTGCGAGTACAAAATGGATCATTTTAAAAATACGTTTTTTCCAGAAGAGGACCATTTCTGTTTTGGAAAAGAAGGAATGTGAAGTAGACCAGCAAACTAATCGGTGGACCTCGGTCAATTGGGGCACAACATCATCAGAGATCCATGCCTGATACATCTTGATAGAAATGTCAAATGATCCACATATCTGTGGAAAGCCGGATCGTTTGTCTGTAATGACTCCTCCGGTGTGCTTGAAGTCCGCTCAGATATGAACGCTGGCTGCTGGGCAGGAAAACACCTCTATGGCGTGGCTAGCCAGCACGGCCATCGTCCATTTGGATACCCCGAAGTCTATTGGGTCGAACACATACAAAAAACCTCCCACATCGGTGTTGAGACGCAGATAGTCCCGTGCACATGATCTTAAGCTGGTCTCTGGGTGGTTGTAGTTTGCCCTGCATTGCATGCTTGGTGATGTGGGTAAAAAAAGATCGCCAGAGGTCACCCATTAGGCTGCCTTTCCACCTTGCCCTGCCTGCTGCTGCTGTCCGCGAGGATGCTGCATGTCAACTGCTACTGCTGTCACGTCTCTGCGTTGTTCCACCGTGGACATATTATGTGGGCGTGCTAACGAGAAGCAAACGCACCAGATGATAGTGCTGTCCAGTTGATCAAGCAGCAAGGTCTTCCATTTCCAGGAGGGTGGCCGACCCAGTAATCTGTTGTTCTTTGAATGGCCTTAATGCTAGGGATCATTTGGAGAAATGAGCACCAAGCACCATGTGAGAGATGGAGCCTTGATTTCCCAAGCCTCTGGTTCGAGGGGCACTAGCAAACTCATCTTCCTCATCTTCCACCCTCCGCCTCAAATTCGCGCCAACCTCTTTCCCATGGCAGTGAGCAGTCCGGTAACATCGGTGATCTAAGGAATAACCTCCTCCACCTCCTCCACCTCCGCTGCCTCCCGACACAGCTTCAACACAGCCCTGACTTTGCCTGGAGATGAATTGCACCCTGAGAGCTGATGGTCGCCACCTTGCACCTAGCTCTGGACCCCGAGACCACTGCCTAATGAAGACCGATAAAATGGAAACTGTCGGGCCTTGTGGATTTGATCGGAAGAAGGCTCCGTGCCGCATCAGTGTCCGTCTCCTCCTCCGTCGCAGGCCGGGAACATTTGTTTAAGAGTGCCCAACGATCGTTACAGAACTAAGATCACACAATGCTCATGCTGACAAGGAATGTCCACACACTGAACCATTTTGTGGCTTCTTCCAAAATGGCAAGGATGAGCAGAGCTCATTCCACCTGCCTCCACTCTCGGCTCAACACCCAGGTCCTGCACCGCTGCTTGTCAGGCATGTGTCCCCCCCCCACCACTTCGTACTGCGTTAATGTCATTGCGCAGCTGCCCACAATCGCTGAGCATGTGGAGGGTGTAATTCCAGCGGTGTTTTGCCTACGATCAACAATGAGACGGTGACGGGGAGGCCGAGCTGACCGCTGCCACGCAGCCGGCGGGATGAAGCAGAAGCGAAACGGCGGAAGTGGCAACTCCAGACCTCGAGCCTTCTTCAGCAGGCAGTCCAGGACCCTGGTAGCTTTAGAAATTTCTGGAACGGTACCAGGTTCATGACATGTCCAGGCAAGGGATGTGCTCCAGCCTACCGATCTTTAAGGGCGCGCAGCAGATATTCGCCCCGTTATCGCATACCACCTTGCTGGCACAAGGTTCCTGGTGCACCCAGCCACGCGCTCGGTCTCGCAGCGGAAGCCGATCCACAGCTCCTGACCTGTGTGGGTGATGTCTCCAAGACAGTATAATTTCAAAATCTGGCTTGGTTTCTCTGGACACGTGATGCCACCATGAGGACCTAGGGGAAAAAGAACCCTGCACCATCCCTTGCAGTATTTGAAGAGCGTGCGCCGATCCTGAGAGCACCGACACCGCGACCCAGAGACATCCACCCACTCGACCCAGAGGATGTCACAGAGATATAGCGGTCGTTGGCCGTCGCTTACTAGTCCAAGTGTCGGTGTCAGATTGGACTTTTCCCGGCCACAGATGCAGACCAATGCGCTTGAAATTTTAGATGACACGTGGCTGGCTAGGGCAGGACGGCTTTTCTGGCAAAGAAGATGCATAGCCTCGGCATCTGGTATTGGGGGCAGGCAAGGGGCCATGACGTGGCTGAACCCATCTGTGATCCACCAGAACGGCAAAGGCAACATTTCCAAGGCCAAAAAGCCTGCAATGCCGACATTCAGGCTTTTGGCTTTGGGATGGTTTTGGGTTTAAAGTGTTTCTTCTTCTGCTCCCCAAACCTGGAAGCCAGAAGGCTGGCTGCTAGACTGGGCCCGCTGTAACGGCGTGCAGGTCGTCAAACTGTCGGAAGGAGAAAGGGGTAGGATGGGTCTCCTGGTGATGCTGAGTGGTACTTGGCGACGGTGGGAGCTGAAGCGGAGGCTGACCCAGAATCAATGGACTCTGAACACATAGTGCACTGAGGAACGCTTGGTGGTGGGCAAGAGGATGAGGAGGCGGAGAACCAGAGGTGGTGACAAGTGGTTGGAGGCCCGGCTCGGTGCCTGTGCCTTTTTTGGCCCAAAGTGTTCACTCCATTTCAACTCATGCATTCGCTGCATGTAACTAGACATGTTGGTGGTGGATAACCACTGAAGGTTCTTGCCTCTACTTATGCGTTTACGGCAAAGGCGGCATCTGCCATCGCTGGGTGAATCAGAGGATTGCACAAAGAAGGCCCATGCTGAGAGGTCCTGGACCTTTTTGACGGCGATAAGCGAGGAGCGGGTTTGCGCTGACCGTGGCTGGCGGAATCATATCAGCGGACTTCTGCGACCGCCCTCTCCCTTTTTGAGGCGGAACCCGTACTGACACTACCCCATCGTCCATCCTCCTCGTCCAGAGATGAAGCGCTCGCAAGCAAATTCTGCTGAAAAGACCACGTTGGATCCGCAATGTCGTCATCATCATCATCAACACAGGTGACTTCGTCGTCCTGACATTCTGCATCCAGGAGCTGCGGGCTACAAGCAAGAGGGACTGCAAGGCGTTGCCGACCGCCCGGGATTTTTTGCCGATTGACGGCTTCCTTCTCCTCCTCTGATGGCATCAGTAACTGGCGTCAGAGCAGAGAAAATCACCTCTTTGCCTCTATGATCATTTTAACATGCCTTCTGACCCAACGCATTTTGTCATCAAAGAGGTCTTCAAAAATGGATTATCCACAGTGTGGGTACACGAGTTGACATTTGGGCTGCTTCATGTTGGACGGATGCTGGTGATGCTGATGACGACATTTGTGGCCGTGACTGGGAGGACGAGGAGGTAAGACTGCTGGATGCAGGTTGCATTAACCACTGAGGACAGATTGGCGACGCTGTTCGTTACTGAGATTCACAGGGCCCTGACCCAGCGATGACAGTCCTGACGGTCCTGCAACTGATGATCCGCTGGCATGCATGTTGTCGCCAGCACTGGAAGGAGCACCTTCTCTCATACCTCTACCTCCATGTCCTACCCCCCTCTTTGCTCGCTTACCACCTGAATTCGCTCCATGTTCAGAAATATACAAATTTGAGAAGGTATGGAAGAGTTTTGGAAAGTCTCTTATTAAAAGACGGCAAATCACAGCTATTCTCAAATCCTCAAATTCAAAAAAAATTGCTGGATTCAATATAACTGCAAAGTAGATCTCAAGTCAACAAAGCTGGCTGGCCCAAAAGTGAAAAAACACGTATCTGAAATGTTTCGATAATAAAAGGTATTTTTTGCACCTATCAATTCACCTGTGGTGACTAAAAATTGCGTTTCAAATTTAAGTGCAAGTGCTCAATGAACAAAGCTGTAGGGCACCAAAGTCAAAAAACACGTATCTGTAATATGTATTCGGATAATAAAAGTATTTTTGGCACCTATCAATTCACCTGTGGTGACTACAAAAATTGCTGTATCAAATTTAACTGCAAAGTAGATCTATCAACAAAGCTGGCCTGGCCAAAGTGAAAAAAAAAAAAACACATATCTTGAATGGTATTCGGATATAAAAGGTATTTTTTGGAGCACCTATCCAATTCGACATGTGGGACTAAAAATTGCGATGTATTCACATTTAAGTGCAAAGGTGCCTCATTGAACAAAGCTGTAGTGCGCCAAAGTGAAAAAACCTGTATCTGTATGTATTCCGGATAATAAAAGGTATTTTTGGCACTATCAATTCACTAGTGGTAATACACAATTTCTGGATTCAAATTTAACTGCAAGGTGGCTCTATCAACAAATCTGGAATGGGCAAAAGTTGCAAAAAACACGTATCTGTAATGTATTCGGATAATAAAAGTATTTTTGGCAACCTTATCAATTCACCTATGCGTGAATACAAAATGCAGTATTAATATTTAACTGAAAGTAGATCTGACTCAACAAAGCTGGCCTGCGCACAAGTCGAAAAAAACAACGTATCTGAAATGTGATTTCGTGATAATAAAAGGTATTTTTTTTGGCACCTATCAATTCACTGGTGGTGACTAAAAAAATTGCAGTTAAAATTCCACATTTAAGTGCAAGGTTGCCTCAATGACAAAAGCTGTAGTGCGCCAAAGTCTCAAAAAAAAACAAGGTAATCATGAAATTTATTGGGATATTACAGGATGTCTTTCGGCCAACCTATCAAACTGTGCTGACTTGGCTGGATTCTAATTTAAGAACAAGGTGGCTATTATTAACAAAGGAGGAATGGGCCAAAATTGAAAATGAAACCTATCTGAAATGGTTATACTGATAATAAAAAGTGGAGTTTTGCACTAACAAGAGACTGCAGTTACTAGAAAAGATGTGTATCCTCATAAGTTCAGGCTGCCCAATATCCAGGAAATATTTCAATAGAGAACTGTAATATTATGCTATTGCAATGTCTACACTAAGATCTTGGTGAACTTATATCCAGTATTCTTTATAGAGCTTGTCTTGTGTTCGCCACGGGGGCCCCCCCTCGCTCCCCCCCCCTCTGGACTTTTTCAGTCGTAGATGCTCCTTTAAAATTCTCTACCTAACTATATATATCTTCCCAATCTCTAATCTAACTAAATTGAAAGGATCACAGCTAATAGTAGAGGTTCTTGGAAAAAATTTAAAATTTTTTTTCGCTGGTTTTGGAACAAGCAGAGCGCACCTCCTTCTGTTAAACGTGGAGACACTGAGGCTGAAAGGAAGGTGTTCTATGTAAACGGGTCTGGTTTTTTCCCCACCCAACGAACCCATACCATCCCAGTCATGAGTCGCATACAATCTACCCGTCTTTCGAAATTGATTTGGGGCCCGCCAAAATTACGGGGAAGCGCCGAAAAATGGCGCGATTTTTAATAGATGATGCACAGATTTTAAACCTAAATTATCGCGTCTAAAAAACCCGATACCATAAAAAAACTGTCCCATTTAACTTTGCGTTAATAATCGCTCAAATAATCTTACCTTTTTTTCCTTTCCCCAGTAGCTGGGGGTTTTTGTTTTCCCTCTTACTCATCTATACTCCTCCGGGTTTTAGGTAGTTTACCAGGAAATTTGTATAAAGTTTTTCATATTTTTTTAAGCAATACTAACATGCCCTTATTGATGCATTTTACATTTTTTCAAGAACAAAAACACCAGCACTTGAATGACTTTTTTCTGTTGAGTTTGTTTTACAATAAATCATGCATCATGTCATTAAATGATTTAGCTGTGAATTGCATTATTTGTTAAAATGCCACAAAAAATACAACATACATTTACACATGCGCTTTTTTTTTAACAGGAAAACCAGAAATCTATGGGGGAAAAATACCAGACGTACAGCATGTTGTATTTGAAAAAAAAAATGCCACTGATGCAAAAACAAACCCAAAGTGAGAAAAAATTATAAAATGAAAAGCAATATATGTAACTGGCAAGAAGTGACACAGCAGTGTTACTATGTAGTGTCGAGCCTTAGCTTTGTGGAGGAACGCCTCTGTTTTTTTTTGGTTTATACGACGAATCCCTGGTTGAGTATTTCGTTTACAGTTTCCCCGGGTAATGGGAATCTGCTGGTTTATGCATATACTGCTGCTATACAAAAGCCCAGGACAATTTCCATAGATATTTTATTGTACAAAGATCCAGAACAAAAAGGATTGGGAAAAAAATTTGGGAAAACTGTTTTTATCTGCAGTTTCTTTTTTTAAGTCCTGTGTTTAGAGGAATCATCTATCCTTGTAAAACCTAATTCGTTTCCCTTTTTCTCCCTAACAAACAGATTGGCCAGCAGATTAAATGCAGAATTTTGCTCAATAAATTGTCTGATCTACCGATTATAAATTTTAGCTTCTACTTTATACTTATATTTTAGTAACAATTGGTAACATAAAGATTGAAGAATATAAAGAATATATGTCAAGCCTTAAAAATGCAGCTAATTTTGTCTATGACAACTTTAAAAAGGGCGGTTTTGTTGGGAACAAGTCTCAAGAATTATGAATTTTTTACCAAAAGGGTTACGATTATACTATAAAAAAAAGGGGCAATGTATGAATCCGTCCGTCGGCGCCACCTTTCCCCCGGTTTTCCGGCGAAATTTGCGCCTGAGTAAAGTCCGCCCCGCCCCGCCAGTGTTTGGGGGCCGTGCGGGATTTGGGGCAGTGCGGGACTGGCCAAATTCGCCCCCCCGAGGTTTTGTGCGTCATACATGCCGTGTAAAGTCCCCCCGAATCGCCGTGTGTGGGGGCAGTGCGGGGGACTGGGCGCAGTGCGGCGCTGCGCCTAATATTCGCGTAGGAGGTGCGCTCATACTGCGGGGAAAGTCCGCCCCTCGCCAAGTTTGGGGCGCGAAGGGGCTTGGGAAAAAGGGGACTCGCCAAGATGTGTTCTGATTTGAGACAGGTGGAAAAAAGGAGAAATATTAAACATGCCGTGAGGTTAAAAAAAAAAATCGCCTTTATAAAGGCGGAAAACATTTCAGAAAAGAGCTCAAACCACAAAAATAAAAAAACTAAATAAAAACAAAAATCTAGAAGGGCAATATCAAGAATTGGATTTTGGAAATTCGGGAAATACAGTAATTAAAATTTCTAAAAAGCTTTTTTCATTGGTCGGCAAAAACCCGGCCCAATCAAAAGGAGCGAAGTAAACCATTAAAACCTATGGAGAACTATTGCCAATCAGAATCAAAGGCCGGGGACAGTTAAAATACAGAAAAAATGCAGAAAAAGTGTTTGGGCTGAGCTGGGGGGTTTGGCTATCTCGGCCAAATCAAATAGGAGCGACGGACCCATTTAGCTATGGAAAATTTAAAAAATCAAAATCAAAGGGGGTCCGTTCAAAATACAGAAAAAATGGAAAAGAGCTGATTGGTTGAAACTAGCGGGGGCTTGGTATCCCCCCAATTTTAGAGCGCAGTATTCCCCCTTTGTTGTCTATGGAGAGATGGGGAAGCAATCTCGGCTCTCGCGCCGTGCGGCAAGGGGTATGTTTTTAAAAAAATCTTTTTTTATTAGTTGTAAAAATTTTCTTGAAAAAGAGCTAAACCTTTTTTAAACTAAAACAATTAAAATCCCAAAAAAACGGTTTGTCGCGAGACCCGGGGCTACTCAGGAATTGCAATAAAAAGAATTGCCCGGGGAAAAACAGTAATTCAATTGTTTAAGCTCTTTGATTTGGGCGGCAGAAGCCCGCCAATCGAATAGAGCGACAGTGGCCCATTCTAAAATAGGGGAGTATTGACCAATCGAATAGGAGGGACAGGGACCCATTTAATATGGAAAGTTTTGCCCAAACAAAATCAAAGCGGGAAATTTAAATACATTTAAAAAAAAAGAAAAAAGCTGATTGGTTTAGCTAGGGGGGGTTGGCTATCTCGGCCATCAGACGGAGCTCTTCTCCCCTTTTTAGTTATGGAGAGAGGCCCTGAAATCCGGCGCTTGCGCGTGCGATGGGTAGAATAAAAAATCATTTTTATTAAGTGTAAAAATTTTCAAAAAAGGTGAAAACCCTTTTATAAAAATAAATTTGTTAAAACCCCAAAACGCATTTTGTCGCCGAGACGGGCTACATAAGGAAAATTTCAATAAAAAGAATTCGGGAAATACAGTAAATTTAAATTGTTTTAAATCTTCGATTGGTCGGATAAACCAGCCAAACGAATGGAGGAAACGTGGCCCCTTATATCCTTGGAAGGGGTTTGACCAAACTTAAAATTAAAAAGGGGGGACAGTTAAAATACAGTAAAAAATGCAGAAAAGAGCTGATTGGTTGAACTGGGGGGGGGGTCGTCCAGCTTAGCCAATCAGGCAAAGCTATTTCTATAGAGTTTATGGGGAAAAGAAATTCCCAGGAGCTTGTGATTGGCAACTTAAAGAGGGGGGTTTTTTGGCCAATGGGGAGAGCAAACGACGCCCTATGTTTTCTAATGCAAAGGGAATACAACGTATAGGGCCCGAAATCAATGTAAGTCCCCAGAAGTTGTAGTTTATATATAAATGACCCAAAATTTTAAAATAAAATTTAATATCATTTTTTTTTTTCTTTATTTTTGGTAGAAATGATCAAGTATGGGTGTAAAAAAAAATAAAGAAATAAACTGTTTTATTGATGGAATATTTTTTTTTTTTTTACCCCAATATTATTTTCATTTTTATACACATCGGTACAATTCTGTGTTTTCTTTGATTTCGGCCTGTATTTTTGATTGGGCAATTTCCTATGGATTAATGGGACTTGTCGCCTATTTGTTGGTGGTTTAGGGAAAATGAGAATAGCTTAAACAATTTGAATTATGTTTTGGGCATTCTCTCTATTGAATTCCCTATGTGCGCCGGTTCGGCGACAAAGGTGTTGGGTTTTTTTAATGCTTTTTTTGTAAGAAGGGTTTGCTTTATCTGAAAATGTTTTCCAAAATAAAAATTTTTTTTTCTATATACTTCATCCCGCACGGCGTGAGACCAAGATTTGGGCCTCTCCCATAGACTAAAAGGGAAAGAAGTGCCGCCTTGATTGGCTGGTTTTCCCAAAGCACCGCTAGTTAGCCAAATCAGCTCTTTTCTTTTTTTACCCCTTGGATTTGATTGGTCTAAACTTCTCATGACTGAATGGGCTTTGTCGTCCTATTGTGATTGGTCAAAAAATTTTCCTTTGGTTTTAAGGGTTCTTGTCGCTCTATTTTGTTGGCTGAGCTGCGAGCCCCCCTAGCTCAGCTAATCACCTCTTTTCACATTTTTACTGTTTTTTAAACCATCCGCTGGGGATTTGATTGGTTATTTCCCATAGGTTTTAAATGGTTTCACTGTCGTCCATTCTGTTGGGCCGGTTTACCCGACCAACAAAATGCTTTTAAAATTTGAATTATGTTTTTCCCGGAAATTTTCCAAATACCCAAAATTTCTTGAATTGGATATTGGAAAGTGTTTTTGTTTTATGTATTTTTATTTTTAGGTTTCAGCTTTTTCCCTGAAAAGTTGAAGCCTTTTAAAGGCTTTTTGATTCAGATCCGCACGCATCTGGAAATGATTTCTCGCTGTTCCACCCTGTCTCGCTTTGGATGTTTTTTGGCGCAGTCCGACGGCGCCTTTACCCGCCTGCGCCCAGTTCCGCACTGTGCCCCACCAAGGGCGAGGCGAGGGAACTTTTCCCGCAGTATGAGCGCACCGCCTCGGACGGGAATTTTGGGCGCAACCCCGCTCTGCGCCTCAGTCCCCGCACTCGCCCCACACTGGCAGGTGGGGGACTTTTCCCCGCTGTATGCCCCACTACCCCGGCGCCAAATATAGGCGCAGCGCCGCCTGGTATCCGATGGCCTAACACCGAGAGGCGCGGCGGATTTACTGCTATTTGAGGCGCCCGGCCCCGATTAAATCAGGCGAGATTCCCCGGAAAAAACGGGCGGAAAGGTGCCCCCCGACCGGGAGATTCTACATGTCCCTTGTGTGACTTGCATGAAATAGCTTTATTTTTAAAAGTTTTCTATTGAAATTTTTCCCTGGATATTGGACACCCTGAAACTATATTAGGATCCATCTTTTCTAGTAATGCGGTCTCTTTGTTAGGGCAAAACTCCACTTTAAATTTCAGCATCATTTCGATAGGTGTTCTTTTAAATTTTTGCCATTCCCCTTTGTTATATATCCCCTTGCTTTAAAAATTAGAACCCAGAAATTTTGTAGCGCCAGTTGATAGGTGCCAAAAAATACCTTGTATTACCCGAAAAAATTTTCAGTACATGTTTTTTACTTTGGCGATACGCTTATTTCTTTTGAGGCCCCTTTGACTTTAAATGTGAATACAGCAATTTTGTAGTCCCAAGGTAAAATTGATAGGTCCCAAAAAATATTGTTTTGAAAAAATTTTTTGATACGTGTTTTTTACTTTGGCGCCTCAGCTTTGTTTTTGAGGCACTTACAAAAATTGAATACGCAATTCTTAGACCCGGGGTAAATTGAAAGGTCCCAAAATACTTGTATTATGAAAATTTGATCGTGTTTTTTATTTTGGGGCCCCTACGTTTTTTTCATTGAGGCACCTTGCCTTAAATTGAATACGCAATTTTATAGTCAAAGGGGTGAATTGAAGGTGCCAAAAAATTACCTTGTATTATCCGAATCATTTCAGATAGTGTTTTTTCATTTTGGCGCAGGAGTTTTTTGAAGATCATTTGCGAAAATGTGAATACAGCAATTTTTTTTTTGGGGGTTTTGAGAAAGCTGTGATTTGCCATCTTTTAATAAGGCTTAAAAAAACTTTATCCCTTTAAAAATTTTTATTTTTTGAATGGAGTGAAATGAGGTGGAAAGCGGCAAAAGGGGGATGGCAGGGGTAGAGGTACGGAAAAGGGTTTGCGCTTTCAGTGTGGCGAAACCGCGCCGGGATGTCGGTTGCAGGCCGTAGGCCTGTCATCGTGGGTCAGGGCCTGTGAATCTCGTACGAAACGCGTCCCAAACTGTCCCTTCAGTGGTTAATGCAACCCGAAACCCGCAGTCTTACCTCCTCGTCTCCCAGTCCGGCCCCAAAAAGTCGTCATCGCTCATCGATCGTCCAATGAAGCACCCAAATGTAACTCGGTACCACCCGTGGATACCATTTTTTTGAAAACCTCTTTGATGACAAAATGCGGTTGGGGTCGAAGGATGTTAAAAGTCAAAGGGGCCAAAAAGGGTGATTTTCTTTGCTTTGGCCAGTTATGTGCCCTCAAGGGGGGAGAAAGGGGCCGGTCAATCGGCAAAAATCCCGGTTCTGGCAAAGCTTGCAGTCCTCTTGTTGTAGCCCCCAGTCGGATGCGAAAGTCGGAGACGAAGTCACTGTGTTGAGATGATGATGATGGACATTGGGATCCCCGTGGTCTTTTCAGCGAATTTTTGGAGGCATTTAATGGAGAGGGGGAAGTTTCCCGGTTTGAGAGCAGAGAAACATTTTAACCCCAAAACCCTCCCAAAAACCAAAAAACCGAAAGTCGGCATTTCCGGTTTTGGCCCTTTGGAATGTTCCCTTTCCCCTTGGTGGACAAGATGGGTTCCGCCCCCGTCAGGCCCCTTTCCGCCCCAAAAACCCGAGCCCGGGAGGCATTTCTTTTCCAGAAAAACCGTCCCCGCCCGGCCCGCCCCGTGCATCTAAAATTTCAAGGCCCTTGTTGCATCGGTGGGGAAAAACCATCTGACCACCGAAATGGATTGTAGAGGCCAAAGGCTCTTTTCTGTGACAGCTCACTGGGTGAGCTGGGGGAGGTCTTGGGGGTGCGGTGGTCCAGGCTCGGCGCACGCTTTCAAAAAAATCGGGTGGTGCGGGGTTTTCCCCCGGTCTCTGGTGGATCAGGGCCCCAGAAACCCGGCCGTGTTGAAATTAAACGTCTTGGAGACATCACACACAGGTGGGCTATGGAGGATTCCCCAACGGACCGAGGTGGTGGGTGCCAAGACCCTTTTGCCCGCAAGGTGGGGTGCGATAATGGCGAAAAACTTTGGGCCCCTTTTAAAAATCGTAGGGGGACATCCCCGCCCGGCAATGTTATGAAAAATTGCGTCCGAAATTTTAAAGAGTACCCGGGTTTGGATGCTGTGAGAAGGTCGAAGTCTTGTTCGCACTTCCGGTTGCACCCCGTTGTCCCCCTGGCTGGTTTTCCCGCGTAGCTCGGCCCCCCGTCAACCGTTCATTGTTGGTGGCAAACCTGGAATTCCACCCTCCACATCTCTGCGATTGTGGGAGGCGCAATGCCATTAGCATAAAGAGACACTTTGGCCTGACAAGCAGCGGTGCGGACCTCGGGGTGTTGAGCCCAAAGAGTGGGGCAGGGAAGGTCTGCCTCCCTTTCCCGTTTTGAAGAAGCCCCCAAAAAAAAATCAGTGGGCGATGCCCCTTCAGATGCCATTTTGGTGATCTTAGTTCTGGAAGACGTTGGACCTCTGAAACAAAGGTCCGCCCGGGGAGGAGGGGGCAGAAACCCGTGGGCAAGGAGCCCTTTTTCTCCCTGAACCACAAGGCCGACAGTTTGTCAAAATTTTTCGGTCTTTATTAGGTAGTGGTTCGGGTTCCGGGGTAGGCAAGGCAGCGCATCAGCTTCAGGGTGATCATTCAGGCAAGTCAGGGTGTTTGAAGTGTGCCCGGGGGAAGTGGGGAGGAGGAGGAAAGGGGGGGGGAGGTATTCCTAGACACGAGTTACGACGTCCCCGCCTTGGAAAGAGGTTGGGCGGGGAAATTTTAGGCGGAGGAGGGGATGAGGAAGATCAGTTTGCTAGTGCCCTGACCCCCGGGGGGGGTTGGGAAATCAAGGGTCCATCTCTCCCTGAGTGCTTGGATGCTCATTTCCTCCCAAATGATCTGCTTAAGGCCACAAAATGAAAACAGTTTGGGTGGCCACCCCCCTGGTCCCCGGTACAAAAAAAAAATTCAGCACTTCCAGCCACCCACCCAAAATAGAGAGTAAAATGCAGGATATGTGACCTTGCTGAATGATCAACTGGAGGACATTGTTGCGTTCTGCTTCACGTTCCCCATGTCACGGTGGAACACATCAGCGACGTGACAGCAGTAGGAGTGCCAAGTAGGAGTCGCGCAGCAAGCAGGCAAGGTGGCAGAAGCCTAATGGGTGACATCTGGCAATCTTTTGTTTACCACCTCCCCAAGCATGCAATGCTAGTGGGACACATCCAACACACAGAGATTCAGCTTAAGATCTTGGTGCACGACTATCTGCGTCTCAACACCGATGTTTTTGCAAGTGTTCCGGACCCAATAGGGCGTCCGGGTATCCAAAATGGACGCAATGGCATCGTTCGGCTCGTCACGCAAAGAGGTGTTGTCCTGCCCAGCAGCCAGCGTCATATTCTGAGCGGACACTTCAGCAACAGATGGAGGAGTCATTACAGACAAAAACGCATACGGCTTTCCACTGATATGTGGATCGTTTGACTTTCATCAAGATGTATCAGGCATGGATATCTGATGATGTTGTGGCCCAAATTGAGAGGTCACCGAATAGTTTGACAGTCTACTTCACATATCCATTTCAACAGAAATGGTCCTCTTGAAAACTTTTTTTTAAAATGGATCATTTCTTACTGCAATTTTTATTCTCTTTTCCCAACAGTTCATTTTGCTGGTTTTGCTGTGAGGAGACTGTAAAGGACAGCAATGTTTCATGACAACACCGTATTCCATTTACTCACTTTATCATAATAAGTATTCGCATTGTCAATGGTTTTGAGGTCATGTTGCTGTGATGATACAGCAATTATCATGGTCGTTTGGAACAGAAATGTGATTTCATAAGTGGCTTTTCTCCAATCACATTTTTAATAGATCGGATGTGAAGTCATTCTTTATAATTTTTCTGGGTCATGTTGCTGTGTGATACAGCTTTATTATGGTCCTTTGGAACTGGAAATGTGGCTTTCTAAGTGGCATTTCTCCATCACAATTTTTAATAGTGGCATGAGAAGTCATATTTATAATTTTTTGGGGTCATGTAGCTGTGAGATACAGCAATTAATCATGGTCCTTGTGTACAGAAATGTTGCTTTAAAAGTGGCTTATCTCCCTCAAAATTTTTAACAGTGTATGAGAAGTCATTTTTATAAATTTTTGGGTATGCTGCTTTGAAATGCAGCAATGCTACAGGTCATATTTTAAAAAAATGTGTTTCTAAATGACATTTGTTCTTCCACAATTGACCAAAGGGATCTAGGAGTCATGCTTTGAATTTTTGGGGGCATTTTGCTAGTGACATGCGCTATAATTCTACGGACCTATTCTAAAAAATGTTGTTTCTAACACATTTGGTTCTTCCACAATTGACACAAAGTGGCTCAAGGGTCTTGCTTTGAATTTTTGGGGGCATCTTTGCTCGGACATGCAGCTATACTACAGTCCTATTCTAAAAAATGTTGTTTCATAAACGGACTTTTGTTTTCACAATTGACCAAAGTGGCTCAAGGGTGATGGTGCTGTCAGCAAACAGGAATAGGTTGGACACTGTTAATGGACAATATTGCAAAATGACTTGTTTTTGCAAAGATCTTTACTAGCTATCATTCCCTGTATTGATGACAACCCAATTTAATACAATAAAAAAAGAGAAACAAAGACATGGTGGGATTCAATCCTATTTTAAAAATGTGTTTTCTAGAATTATATGTACTAAAAAACTTGCATGTTCAAAAATAGCTGTTAAAAAAAATTCCTCTGAATTGTACAAGGGGGTACAGAAAACTTGACTGATATAGTTATTCAGAGGACTGGAGTATGGAGCCGGACAGAGAAACAAGTACAGAGACCATTTCCTCCAGCACAAATTTGAGTTAAAATGAGAAAAAAGAATGCCAAAGATAAAGGGCACCTGGGTGTAACAGGAGCGTTAACAACAGTATTTCCAAATGTGAAGCTCAATTGGTTCCACTCTCATCGGAGGGGCATGCGCTTCCCAGGTATGACTGTGTACAGAGGGAAGGCTGGAGTTCTCACACTTCGCTTCCGCCACTCTGCGTCAGCACGACAGTTTTCGTTGCTGCGTCATCAGGGCATTTTAACCTGCATGTATAGATGAAGGACGCCAGCCTGGGCTTTCACCGCACCCACTTTAACTCGGGCCCTGGGGCATGCTGTGGCCAGGACAGGTATAGTTCAATGTCAGTGAAACTAAAATGGTGGTTGAAAAGACTTTTTTCCGGCCACTTTTTAAATGTGGGGGTCATGCAGGTTTGGGGGCTCATGCTGTGGGCCAGGAAGTATTAGTCATTGTCCAGTCGATAATTAAAATGGTGGTTGAAAGACTCCTTTTTCGGCACTTTTAAATGTGGGGGTCATGCAGGTTTGGGGCTCATGTGTAGACATGACCCGTTAGTCAATGTCAGTGAAACTAAAAATGGTGGTTGAAGATCCTTTTTCCTGGCACTTTTTAAATGTGGGGGTTATGCAGGTTTGGGGCTCATGCTGTGGCCCGGAAAGGTAAAGTAAAAGTACATTTAAAAATAAAATGTGGTTGAAAGACTCTTTTTCGGCTCTTTTTAATTGTGGGGTCATGCTGGGTTTGGGGCTCCATGCTGTGGCCCGGAAAGGTATTGTCAATTGTCACACAAGTGAATCTATAAATTTGGTGGTTGATAGACTCTTTTTCCGGCATCTTTTTAAATGTGGGGGACATGCGGTTTGGGGATCATGCTGTGGCCCTGGACAGGTCATAGTCATATGTACTGTGAAACTAAAAGGGTGGTTGATAGACTCTTTTTCCGGAAATTTTTTATTTGTTATATTATGGGGGTCATGCAGGTTTTGGGGCTCTTGCTGTGGCCTGGATGGTATAGTCAATGTCCTGTTCAAACTAAATGGTGGTTGAAGGATCCTTTTTGCGGCATCACTTTTTAATTGTGGGGGTCTTGCTGTTTTGGGGCTCTTGGTGTGGCCCAGGACTGGTATAGTCAATGTCCAGTGAAAATAAATTGGTGGTTGATAGACTCCTTTTTCAGTCACTTTTTAAATGTGGGGGTCATGCAGGTTTGGGGCTCATGCTGTGGCCCCAGGGGACAGGTATAGTCAATGTCCAGTTCATCCTATATATGGTGGTTGATAGTCTCCTTTTTCCGGAACTTTTTTAATGTGGGGGTCATGCTGGTTTGGGGTCTCAATGCTGTTGCCCAGGACAGGTATAGTCAATGGCCCCTGTTCAACTAATAGTGGTGGTTGAAAGACCTCCTTTTCAGGCCACTTTTTAACTGTGGGGTCATGCAGGTTTGGGGCTCATGCTGTGCGGCCCAGGGGAAAGGTATAGTCAATGTCCAGTGAAACATAAAATGGTGGTTGAAAGACTCTTTTTCCGGCACTTTTTAAAATGTGGGGGTCATGCAGGTTTGGGGATCATGCTGGTGGCCCAGGACAGGGTATAGTCAATGTCCAGTGAAACTAAAATGGTGGTTGGAAAGACTCATTTTTTCCGGACTTTTTAAATGTGCGGTCAGCAGGTTTGGGGCTCAGGCTAGATCCCAGGGACAGGTATTGTCAATGCCCAGTTCATACTAAATGGTGGGTTGAAGACTCCTTTTTCGCACTTTTTGTAAATATGGGGGTTCATGCAGGTTTGGGCTCATTGCTGTGGCAGGACAGGGATATTCAATGTCCAGTTCAAGTAAATGTTGGTTCAAATCATACTGCCTTTGGAACTTTTTAATCTTGTGGGTGATGAAGGTTTAAGTCAGGCTGTGGTACAAGTCAGGATAGTAAAATGGTCTGTTGACTTTTTTGCTGTGACTTTATATACCTAAGTGTGTTGCCTAATATGTAGCACGTATCCATTTGACTGTTGTGGATGTTAAATTTCAGCTACTCCAGCCTTGTTTGGTGTAATAATGATGGTGTTGTTGCTTCTCCATAGACTTTATTGGTCATCGCGGCTTAATCGATGCTCACTAGCGAAAAACTTATCGATAGCGGCCGTCTATCGGACTACGATCGATCTCGATAGCCAACGAAATCGCTCAACACTAATCAGGACCTCTTAATAAGTCATGCAGTTACTAGATAATGCAAGGAGCAAATACTCTCACCATACATATTGTGTCATACTGCTACCAAACAAATCCTATTACATAAGGACCCAATTATACCAGCAGAACATGACCACAAGTTACCACTACATAATGACTGAATAATACCTCTATACTATAACTGAATAAAGATCAATATATCAATATACAAAGACTAATATTACCTCCATATAGTGACCATCTAGCAGTATATAACAGTTGTACACAGGCTCTTCAGACTGTACATCACATCCATACAGTGACCTTATAGTGATAGATACCAGTGAATACAGGCTCTGCAGACTTTATATTACCGCCATATAATGACCCTATAGTGGTAGACAGCAGTGTACACAGGCCCTGCAGTCTATATTTTACTGCCGTACAGTGACCATATAGTGGTTAATACTAGTGTACACAGGCTCTGCAGACATATGAGTGAATACAGTGCAGTTATATCTAGTGACTCACAAGAGACATCTTCTTTGGCGAATTGTTTACTTTTCTTTTCCATCCTGCCCAGATCTCTATGATGACTTGTCCCTGCGCAGAAATATCCTAGAACTCTTACTTTTCCAGCATCTCCTTTACTGTCTCCCACCTCTGTACAAACGCTTCATGGGTGGGAGAGCGGGTACAGACCTTAGTTTAGAGGCACAGTCTCTTAGAAGGGTCAGAAGGAACAGCTAAATAACCCCCTAAAGATTGTGGTATAGCTATGGCCTGTACTCCTCAGAATCATATTATCAGATAGTTAGGCAGGCAAGGCCCCAGGTAGGCAGTTAGCCCTCCATTAGATAGGTTGGTAGGCCCTAGATAGTTAAGTTGGTTAGCCTTTGTAGGTCCCAGGTAGGTAGGTAGGCCCCATGTAGGTAGGTTAGGGGCCGGTCCAGTCCACTTGGTAACAGGTGACAGGATGTTATGACAGGGCCCGTCCGGCAGTGAACAGTAAGGTAATGCTCATTGCCAGCCAGGCTCCCAAGTGACAGTGGGCCCCACTACAGCAGTAGTTCATGCTCTACTGCATTGGAGACATATATTGTAATTGCAGCAAGGAAGAAAACTTATGTTACCTTACTTCACAAAATACTTATCTGCTGCTATACATTGTAAGCATATATGAATATTAAGGAATTAAAGGGAACCTGTCACATAGTTTATGCCCCCCTTGTTGAGGGCAGCACAAGCTAGTGTCAGACATGCCTTTTCCAGTGCTGTGTCCCTTATTCTGTAAGATGCTGGAGTTTTAGAGTATTTAATGCTCAAATCTTATTCATGAGCAGATGTTAGCCTGCCCACCCAATGATAGCCCCGCCCAACTGGCAGTAATAGGTTTATCAGTTAAGGTGGGCGGGGCTAGCTTCAGGTGGGAGGGGTTTGAAAAAAACTGACTCTTTGACTCTTTTCTGGCTGACAACTGCAGATTTGAGCACTAAACACTCGAAAACTGCAGCATCTTACAGTAAAAGGGACCCAGCGCTGGAAACAGCATGTCTGACACTAGCTTGTGCTGTCCTCAGCAAGGAGGGCATAACTTATGTGACAGGTTCTCTTTAACTATTAACATGGAGGAAATCATTAGCCTCAGTTATTTTTTACCACTATCCATCAGTTTGATTAATAATTTTCCATGCTATTTTAAGCAAACCTGAGTAGTAAATAAGTAATTAATCGCTCTCATCATGACTGTTTACTGGTCGCCATACATGACCTACCGTTTGGTAAATTTTACTTGACATTCAGCTCAGCATATCCCATCAACTGAATGCCTGTGCACCTATTTCTAATTGGATAGTGGTTACAACAATATTGCAGACCAACGTCAGTTTCCCTTATGTTCACCAGATTATAGTTAGTAGTAGGGACACTAATAGGGACACTAATAATAACTGGAGTTTACTATTCATATGTATTTCATTTATTATCTAAGGTATTTTTAAAGCAGTTGGGTATTATTGTTAAAGGGGTTGTCTTGCTATAGACATTGACAGCATATCGGCTGCACTCAGAATCCCAACAACCTTTTCTATGAGCAGAAGGGTTGAGGTGCACACACTTTTAGTCACTTGACAGGGTCAGGTAGGTCACAGACAGCTGGGAAGTAAGCATTTGTTGAAGGGTTACCCCAGGCAAAGCTAACACTGTACATTGTATTAGGCCTAGTTCCTATTTTTAAATGTACTGCCCCTGCTTGCTTGCACAAGAAATGGTTTGTTTTGCCTGAAATATTAGCCTACAGGTGTAGATTAGTAAATATTTTATTAAAGGGATTTTCTACTTAAAACTGTTACTACTTTTCTACTTTAACCAAACCAAACTAGACAATAGTGTTACTCAAACCTGTCCCTATTTGATTCAACACTGGTTTTACTTCCTGAACTCCAATTTTGCCCCCCTAATACTAACTATAACCCAAAGTTGGGGGTCAAGGCTAGGCATTGAAAGTGGTAACTAACCATTTCAAGGAGATTCCAGTACAGCGGCACTCACAGTCCAATATCCCTTTTAGTCTAACATCATACTAGGGAGACTCCAATCAGATATTAGACCAGAAGTGACCTCGGGCCAGAAGGGATGTTTCACCAAGAGTGCTGTCAAATTGGAAGTTCCACAGAGCAGTAAGTTAACCCTAAAAAAAACAGTAAAAAACGCTAACCATAGTTTTGGATTAAGGTTATGGTTGTTTTTGTTGATTTATGCCAACAAAATCAATTTGAGTCAACCCGATTAGAAGCAATTTGATTCTGGTCAAATTTGATTTTTACACAAATCGGAAGTGCAAAACTTTTTGACAAGAGAAAGTGAACACAATCTTTAGATAAACCATTCTAGAAATTACTTCTTTGTAAAGTGCTCCCTACCAAAAATAATATTAATCTATTGGACATTTGATTTTAGAAAACTACAGAAACAACCAAGCAATTCTATATTGACGGTTTTCATAAAATTGTCCATATTGTCTTCTGTGTTATATTCAGTCTCTGAGACAATGAGCTGTGGAAAGAAACAAGCTGGAGAACATCATCTTGGCTGTTATAATCAATAAGAAATTATGTTTTTCCTCTGTGGTATTGATCCATTAAGGTATACAATACATCATAAGAGATTTACAGCACTGAAGAGCATTTCGTCAGCATTCACATGATGTCATTACTAAGTCTATTTGTCTCTGTGGTAACACCAGAGCCATTGCCCTTGTCAACCCCTGTTTGCTTTTATTTCCCAATATGAGAAGTAATTGTTTTGCTAACTTGAATTTCACCTTCTGTTTTGCAGATTCACTGAACAGTAAAAACTCGAGCGAGACAATCAGAATTCATTGAAACGTTAGTTGTCCATTCATACAACAAGACGGGAAACATTGAGTTGTTCACAATATAATAAAAACAGGCTGGACTAATGTGCACATAAAGAACATTGATTTTTATTGTGTCTGCTATTTATACGAATTATTTGGATAATGGGTGTCAATAGAATGAGAACAGGCACAATACAACTTCTTTTTATCCTACTGTAAAAGTGTGGAGTCATTGTGAGGAAACTGTTTTGTGAATTTGCTACAGATACACCTGTGGGCTTGTATACTTGTGAACTTTGCACTGACTGTTTAGGGTCATTTTGAAGATTTGTTACCTAAGCTCAGAGTCAAACAGCCCATCTAGAGAAGGCTCATCTTTGTCTTCATATGTGGACAGCAAGGTGGTTCAGTGGCTAACAATGTTGCCTTTTAGCGCTGGGGTCCCAAGCTCCAAGGACACCATCTACAAGGAACTTGTATGTTTAGTTTGGAGTTTGGTTTAAATTTTCATGGGTTTCCCCAAAAAACATATTGATTTATTTGGGAATTTGAAGAGATTGTTTCAGCATGCTGTTCCACAGAGCAACAACCAGCATCAGGTTTACACTTTATGGTTAGGCTATGAGTGGTACTATAGCAGTGATTGACATATCAGCTAATCCTGTGACAGTGACATGAGTGCAAGAGGTTTATAATCTGTAGTGCACAAGGATACAGAGCTCTAAGGCTTAAAACTTATCATTAGCATAGGTAAAAAAGCTCCTGTGCTAGAAATAAGACTCAGCAGGGAGTGACTCCTCATGGTCAGAGGCAGGTTGTGGGGCAATCAGATAAGAGAAAGACCAGGGAGAGGCGGTTGGTAATTATGAGCATCTTGGGTACACAAGCAGTAGATAAAATCTTCTTTATCACCTGCACAAAGCAAAATCAAAACAGAAATGTACTTGACAATAGTCTTCATTTACCTTTCCCTACATGTTAACCCCTTACCGACATTTAATGTATGAGTGCATCCTAATGCCGGTAAGGGGCTTTGCAGTGAGATCGCAGCACTAATTGCAGCTAACACTCGGCAGTTACAGCGCGGGAGGGCACCATCCCACGCTGTTTAACCCCTTAGATGCTGCGGCCATCAATGAGAAACGGCGGCACGCACCAAACCTCACTTAGATAAGAGAGCCCGTGGCAAAATCGCAGGCTCCCAAATGCTTAACATGGCAGCTGGAAGCCTTATGAAGGCTTCCATCGTCACCGTGTTCTTGATTTTGCTACTTGTGTAACCTAACTGTGTGATATATAAGCCCATGCTGTCTACTAAAGGTGTAATGTATAAACCCATGCCGTCTACTAAAGGTGTAATGTATAATCCCATTCCATCTACTGAAGGAGAGATGTATAATTCCATGCTGTCATCTGAAAGGGTAACGTTTAATCCCATGCTGTCTACTGAACGGCTAATGTATGAATCAATGCCGTCTAATGATATAATCTAATGCCGCTGACAGAAAGTGTAAAACTGCCACAAATGCCAGAAGTCTAGCAAGCAAAATGGGGGAGCTTGATGCGCTAGTTCTAGAGGAGCAGATTGATGTGGTTGGCATTGCTGAAATATGACTGGACTCCTCGCATGATTGGGCTGTCAACCTTCAAGGTTTTAATCTATTTAGGAAGGACAGAGCGAACAGGAAGGGAGGAAGAGTGTGGCTGTATGCAAGGAATGATATGAAGGCATATGTGAAAGAGGCAATAGTGGGTGACAATGGTGAAAAATTGTGGAAACATTGTGAGTAGAAATACAAGGAGGGGTTAATGCAGAAAAAAATATTTTTGGCGTAATCTATAGACCCCTGAAAATCACTGAGGAGATAGAAGAACAGGTGCATAAACAAATGGAGCAGGTAGCACAGGCGGGTACAGTGATAATAATGGAAGACTTTAATTACCCAGACATTGACTGGAGACACGGTTCTGCATCAACTGCAAAGGGGAGGAAGTTCCTCAATCGGTTACAGGATAATTTTATGGGGCAATTTGTGGAGGATCCCACTAGAAGTGATGCTCTGTTGGCACTGGTAATTTCTAACAAAGCAGAACTTGTTGGAATGGTCACTGTTCCTGAAAATCTCGGTAACAGTGACCACAATGTAATTCATTTTAGTGTAAACTGGAAAAAACGAAACACAGACTGGGAGAGCAAAAACATTTAAAGGGGTCCTCACTACATTAATTCGTCCTGTCGGTTTCATTTTGAATTCAGGGGCGTGTTTACTGGCTTCTACTAGGCTGAAGTAGAAGCCAGGTCTGTAGCTAAAGCAACCAGTGCTGGCAACCTATCATGAGAGATAGAACAGGTCCCTAGCTATAGCAACCTGAGGAACTGACGCAGCCCATACAAGAGGGGATATCTCAGAATAGGTAGGACACTGTTACTGGACATATATTGCAAAGTGACTTGTTTTTGCAAGAGCTTTAACATAAAAAGCAATCCTTGTAGTGAGAACCCCTTTAATTTTAAAAAGGCCAATTTCCCCTTATTGAGGGCCGCACTACAGGACATAGACTGGGAGCAGCTATTATCAAATAGTGATGTAGAACCCAAATGGGAGGGCTTTAAATATACTCTGGGGAAATTGATAGCAAAATGTATTCCTATGGGTAACAAATATTGGTGACTAAAACTAAATCCAACATGGCTTCTACCTTCTGTTAAAAGGGCAATAAATATTAAAAAGGGCATTTAAAAATATGTCAGAGGGGTCAGCATTAGCCTTTGAAAATTACAAAGAGCTGAATAAAATTTGTAAAAAAGTAATCAAAGCAGCTAAAATACAAAATGAAAGGCAGGTGGCTAAGAACAGCAAGATAAACCCCAAGCAATTATTTAAACATATAAATGCCAAAAAGCCAAAGTCAGAGCATGCAGGTCCCTTAAATAACAGTAATGGGGATCCGGTCACTGGGAATCAGGAGAAGGTAGAAGTACTAAATACTGTAGGTTCTTCAGCTCTGTATATACTAACGAGGAGAAAGCAAGTGATGTGGGTGGGCCCAGTACGGATGCAGGTGGTATCAGTACTAATGGAGGGCGGTGCTAGAGCTGATGGGGGCAGGCCCAGTGTGGATGTAGGTGGTGCCAGTACTGTTAATACATTATCTGATATAATTAATTGGCTCAGTGTAGAAATGGTCCAAGCCAAGTTAAATAAACTGAATGTGAACAAGACTCCAGGCCCATATGGCTTACACCCAAGAGTTCTTAAACAGCTCAGCTCGGTTATCGGTGTGCCCCTTTATATGATATTTAGAGATTCTCTGGTGACTGGTATGGTGCCAGGAGACATGCGCAAGGCAAATGTAATTCCCATCTTCAAAAAAGGCTCCAAGTCTTGCCCAGGAAATGATAGACCAGTAAGTTTAACATCTATTGTGGGAAAACTGTTTTAGTGGCTCAAAGGGATAATAGACACGAATATGTGGCTGAATATAATATTATAAGTGATTGCCAGCATGGTTTTACTAAGGACAGAATTTGTCAGACCAACCTAATTTCTTTTTATGAAGAGGTAAGTAGAAGTCTGGATAGCGGGGCGGCTGTGGACACAGTGTTTTTAGACTTTGCAAAGGTGTTTGACACTGTCGCTCATAAGCGTTTATTGGGTAAATTAAAATCCATTGAGTTAGAAATAAAGGTGTGTAATTGGATTAAAAAATGGCTATCGGATCATACTCAGAGAGTGGTGGTAAATGACTTCTTCTCTGAGTGGTCCCCAGTTATGAGTGGTGTGCCCCAGGGCTCAGTTTTAGGTCCTCTTTTATTCAACAAATTTATTAATGATATATTGGAGGGGATTAATAGCACTGTTTCTATCTTTGCAGATGACAGCTATGTAGGGTAGTGCAATCTATGGAAGATGTTCATAAATTGCAGGCAGACCTGGTTACACTGAGTGTTTGGGCATCCACTTGGCAAATGAGGTTCAATGTGGATAAATGTAATGTTCTGCATCTAGGCACGAATAATCTGCAGGAATCATATGTCCTAGGGGGTGAAAAACTGGGAGAATCGATTCTTGAGAAAGATCGGGGCGTTCTTATTAATCAAAGAGTACAAACAGGAAGCATTGTCCAATTTATCTGCCTCTAAATCAAGCAAGATATGGCGTGGTATTAAAAGAGGCATGGATTCGCAGGATATAATTTACCACTGTATAAGCATTGGGTGCGGCTCACTTGGAATATGCTGGTTCAGTTTTGGGCCTCAGTTTATTAAGAAAATATGTAATGAGCTAGAGCGAGTGCAAAGACGAGCAACCAAAACTCATAAGGGGAATGAGCATCTTATTCATGAGAGAGGTAGAAGAATTTAACATTAATTATAGTCTTTAGCTCTGCGGGGGACCAATGATTAATTTATATAAGTATATAAATAGTCCTTACAAAAAGTATGAGGAAAAATTATTTCATGTAAAACGCCCTCAAAAGACAAGGGGACGTTCCCTCACCAGAGGAGAAAAGCGTTCTTCACTGGGAGAACTGTAAATCTGTCACTAGCCAGCCTGAAGGAGCTGGCGTCAACCAGCAAGAACATTTGCGAGTTTCAAGAAAGGCTTAGATAACTACCTTAAACCTAAGAATATTAATACATATGGAGCCATATAAAATTTAGATCCAGTCTGACTACAATTCTGAGATCAGAAATGAAATCTTCCCTAGAGTAGATTGGTTCTTGCCTTGTGGGTTTCAAAGCTTTCATCTGTAGAGGAAACTAGGCTTAAACTCCTTATAAAAAAAAATGTACACATATTTGGTATCGCTGCATCCGAAAAAGCCTGATCTATTAAAATATATCATCATTTGTCGTGTTGTTTACCACTGACAACGTACAAGAGAAAAATTTCCAAACGCCAAAATTGCGTTCTTTTGTTCATTTCATGTCCCCTAAAAATTGAAATAAATGTAATCAAAAATTCCCATGCATTCCAAACTGGTAGCAATAAGAAGTACACTTCAGCCCGCAAAAAATGCACCCTCCCTTGTGTCTGTGCTGCAATGCAAATTTCAAAAATAGAAAATGCTTGTAATTTTTTTATGGTACAAAAACATAAGGGAAACCTTACATGTTTGGTATTGCCAGATGCTTATCAACCTGTAGAATACAGATAACATATCATTTTTATCAAAGATCACTGTAAAAATAAAACTCCCGCAAACATGGCGCAAGTATGTTTTTTTCACATTTTTCCCCACTTAGAATTTTTTTGCAGTTTCCCAATATATTCTATGGCAATATGAATAAAATCATTAGAAAATACATCTTGTCCCGCAAAATAAAAGCCTTCATATGTCTATGTAGGTAGAAAAAATAAAAAAGTTGTGGCCCTGGGAAGGCGAGGAGGAAAAAAACGAATGTGAAAAAAAAATATAGGCCTCTGCGTTAAGGGGATAAAAGCAAATCATTGTGGTGAGAAAACCCCTTTAAATTTTGAACCCTATAGGAGAAATTAATGATGTGCTGACAATCTCTTTATATTGCTGAGGAACACATTGGCACTAAATAAAAACAATGTTTTGTATATTCAGCTAAAAAAATCACAAAGAGATTGACCAGGGGTGAGGCTGCAAAAAGTAACCAATGTCATGGTATCAAAATATGGGGTTTAAGAGAATATAGACCAGTAAGAGAATAAATTGATAAGTGTATTAATCATACATGCCAACTCTCGCCCTCCCGTTTTTTGGCAGGGGGGTCCCGCTAGTTGGGGTCCCCGTCCCCGCCCACCCGTGGGGATTGGCATGCCTCCCGCCGCCAGTAGGCAGCGGGGGTTTTCTTTAAATGTGCCGCAGTGTCAGAGTAGCGCTAGTGCGCTACTCTGGCGCCAACCAGGGCTGCTCCTACAGGCGGGTGAATCAGCCGCTGCGCCCCGCTATCACCCGCCCGTAGTCTCGCTGTGCAGGGAGGAGGCCGGAGGGATAGCTCCCTCCTCCCTCCTCCCATCCTGTATGCGCCGCACATAACAGGTCAGCGGCGCAGGGGAAGTGACGCGCGGCTGCAGGGGATGACCGCGCGGCTGCTCTCTCCCTATCCCCCTGCCGCCGCTGAGGAGAGTCGTCCGGAGCAGCCCGAGGCTGTAAAAAAAACAACAGGAGCCGTGAGTAAGTGGATTTTATTATGTTTATTTTTATTAGCTATATGGGGGGGGGGGCTCTCTGCCTGGCAACAATGGGGGCACTACCTGGCAACAGAGGGGACAACTACCGGGCAACAGAGGGGGCACTACCTGGCAACAGAGGGGGGAACTACCTGGCAACAAGGGGGCACTACCTGGCAACTGAGAGGGCATCTACCTGGCAAAGAGGGGGCACTACCAGGCAACAATGGGGACAATCTTCCCTCTACAACAACAACGGAAGGGGGGGGAGAGGGGAAAGGAGGGGGAGGGGGGGACGAGGGGAGAGGAGAAGGGGGAGGGGGGGGGAAGGAAGAGAGGAGCAAGGGAGGGGGGGAAAAAGGAGGGGGGGGGGGAAGAAGGGGGGAGGGGGGGAAAAAGGGGGGAGGAGGAGGGGGGAGAGGGGGGGGGGGGGAGGAGGAGGGGGGGAAGGGAGAGGGAGGGGGGGGGGGGGCGAGGAGAAGGTGGAGGGGGGGGAAGGAAGGGGAGGGGAAAAGGGGGAGGAGGGAAAGAGGGGGAGGAGGAAGAGAAGGGAGGAGGGGGAGAAAGGAGGAAGGGGGGGGAGGGGGGAAAGAGAAGTGGGAGAAAAAGAGGAAGGAAGGGGGGAGGGGGGAGAGGGGAGGGAAGAAAGGGAGGGAAAGGGGAAAGAGGGAGAAGGAGAGGGGAGAAAGAAGGGGGAGAAGGGTGAGAGGAAGGAAGGGGAGGAGGGAGGGGGAGTGGGGGGGGGGGAGGGGAAAAAGGAAAGGGGAAGGGGGGGGAGAAAAGGAGATGGGGGGGAGAAGGGGGGGGAGGGTGGGGGGGAAGGGGGGAAAAAGAGGGGAAGGAGGAGGGAGGGGGGGGGGGGGGGGGAAAGGGGGGAGAAGAGGGGGAAGGGGGGGGAAAAGGGAGTGGGAGGGGGAGGGGAGGAAAGAGGGGGGGGGAGAGAGACAAAGGGGAGGAAGGAGGAGCGAGGGGGAGGGGAGAAGGGGGAGAGGGGAGATAAGAAAGGGGGAAAAAGAAGAAAGGGGAGGGGGAGAGGGAGAAGAGGGAGGAAAGGGGAGGGAGGGGAGAAAAGGGAAGGGGGGGGAGGGGGGGGGGGTGGGGAGGGAGGGAGAAGGGGGAGGGGGGGAAAGTGAGAGGGAGGAAGGGGAAGGGAAAGGGGGGGGGGGAAAGAAGAAAGAGGAGAGAAGGAAGGAAGGAGGGAGAGGGAGGGGGGGGGGGGGGGGGGGAGAGGAAGGGGAGGGGGGGGGAGGGGGGAGGGGGGGAGAGGGGCGGGGAGGGAGGGGGGGGGGGGGGAAAGGGGAAGGTGGGGGGGGGTGGAGGAAGGGGAGGGGGAGTAAGGGGAAGAAGGGAGGGGGGTGGGTAAGAAAAGAGGGAAAAGAGGGGAGGGAAAAGAAGGAGGAGGGGGGGGGGGGAGGGGGGGGGGCAGGGGGGGGAGGCGGGGGGGGAAGGGGAGGGGGGGGGGTGAAGGGGAGGGGGGGGAGGGGGAGGGGAAGGTGGGGGAGGGGAGGGAAGGAGGAGGGGAGAAGGGGGGGGGGGAGGGGGAGAAGGGTGGATGGAAGGAAAGGAGGGCGAAGGGAGGATAAGGGGGAGGGGGAAAAAAGGGGGGAAGGGAATGGAGGGGGGGGAGGGGGGAGGGAGAAGTGGAGGAGGGGAAGAGGGGAAGAGAAAAGAGAGAGAGGGGGGAGTGAGGGAGAATGGGAAGGAAGGGGGGGGGGAGGGGGAGGGGAGGGAAGGAGAGAAGGGAAGGGTGAGGGTGGGGGGAAAGGGAAGGGGGGAGGGGAAGAGGGGGGAGGGAGGAAGGGGGGAGGGAGGGGGAAGGGGAGGAGAGAGGGGAGGAGGGAGAGGGAGAGGAGGGAGGGGGGGAGGGAGAAGAGACGAAGGGGGAGGGGGGGAAGGGGAGGGGGGGTGAGAGAGGGGAGAAGGGAGGGGCAGGGAGGCGGGGGGTGGGGGGAGAGGAGGAGGGCAGAGAGGGGAGGGGGGGAGGAGAAGGGGCAGGGAAGGGAACGGGAGAAAGGGGGAAAGGGGGGGGGGGGGAGAAGGGTAGGGGGGGAGGGAGTGGGGGAGAAAAAAGGGAGGAGGGGGGGGCGGGCGGGTGGTGTAGGGAAGGGGGGGGGGGGGGGGGGGGAGGAGTGGGGAGGGGAAGGGGGGGGAGGGGGGAAGAAGGGGTGAAGGGGGGGGAAAGGGGTAAGGAGGAGGGAGGAAGGAAAGAAAAGGAGGGAAGGGGGGGGGCAAGGAAGGGAGGGGGAGACAAGGGAAGTGGGCGAGAGAGGGGGGAGGGGGAAGGAGGGGGAAAAGGAGGAAGAAGGGAGGGGGGGTTGCGGGGGGGGGTGGGGGAGAGGTAGAAAGGGGAGGAGGGTGGCAGGGGGAGGGGGGAAAAGAGAGAAAAGAGGCAGTTGGAAGGGGGGAGGGGGAAGAGGGTGAGGGGGAGGAGGGGAGGGAGGGGAGGAAGGAGGGGGGGAGAGGAGGGAAGGGAGGGAGGGGGGGAAAAGGGGAGGGGGGGGGGGGGGGGAGGGGGGAGAGAGAGAAGGAGTGAAGGGGGAAGGGGGGGGGGGGGGGGGGGGCACGGATCTCGCGCGTGGCGGCGGGGACCCGGCGGCGCGCGTTGTTCCCGGAGGTGGCTTGGTCGCCCGTTGTGCGTGGGGACTGTGTGGTGCCGCCCCTGGTGTGTTGGCTGTTTTTGGTCTCCCCTGTGGTGCCGCTCGCTGTATTTTTCTGTTCTTCCTTCTGCCTCTCGCTGTCTTGTTGTGCTCCTTTTCCTTTATTTTTGTGATTTTTTTTGTTCTTTTCCTTTCCTTTGTTGTGTGCTTTTTGTTGGCCTTGTTGGTTTGGTTTGTTTTCCCTCTGCGGCTTTGCTTGTGTTTTTGTGCTCTATGCTTTGGCTCTTGCGTTTTTTTTTTTGTTCTTGTTTTGTTGTTTTCCTTTTACTCTGTTTGTTTTTGTTCTTGGCTTCCTCTTTGCCTTCTATTGCTTTTTACGTTGTGCTCGTTTTTTGTGTTTCCTTCTTCGTTTCCCTTTTGTTGTTTTGTCTTTCTTTTCCCTTGTTCTACTTCTTCTTTTTTTTTTCGTTTTTCTTTTTCTGTTTCCCCTTTCAAGACGCTTTCACTTGTCTGCTGTTTTTTTTTTCTTCCGTACGTTGTTTTTTCTTGTGTGTCCTCCCCTGTCGCTTTTGCGTCCTGTTGCCTTCGTTTCTCGTTATTTTTGTTCTGTTTTTTGTTCTTTTCTTGTTTTCTCGTCTCTCGGTTGCCGTCTTGTTTCTTTTTTTCCTTTGGCCTTGGTTGTTGTTTTCCTTTCCGCTTTTCCTGTTTTCTTTCCCGCCCCTTCGTGTTCATCTTCGTGTTCTTGCCTCCTTGCCGGGTTCTGCTTTGTCTCTGGTTCCTTGTTTGTTGTGTTGTTTTTTGTACACCCCCCACCCCCCCCCCCCCCCCCCTTTCTCTTCATGCTTTCCTCCCCTTTTCTTTCCTATCTCCTGCTTTGTTTCCTTCGTTTTTCTTGTATCCTTTTTTCCTGTGTTTGTTTTTCTTCTTTCTGTTTTCGTGTCGTCGTTCGTGGTCTCCCGCGGGGGTGTGGTGCTGGGTCGTTGTTGTTTTTCCATTGTTGGTCCTCCTTGTCCCGTCTGGTGCTTCCTTGTTTTTTCTGGTTCGTTTTTATGTTCCTGCTTGCGCGGGGGATCGTGTGCCGGTCCCGTTGCTCTGTTCTGTCCTTTCCTTTGCTATTGGTCTTTTTTGCTTTCCCTTTGCTTCTTTTCTTGCCTTTTTTTTCCTTGCCGCTGTGTTGGTGCTCTTCTTTTTTTTTTCTCTCCCTTTTTTTCTTTCTTTGCGTTCGTATCTCGTTGTGGCTGTGTGGGTCGTGGGTGGTGGCCCTGTCTGCTCTTCCTCCCGCCCCTTCCCTTTTGCTTTTTTCCTTTTTTTCTTATCCCCTTCTTCTGGTTCCGCCGTTCGTCTTGGTTCGTGGTTTGACCCTTGGGCTGTTTTGTGTCTCCCGTCGTTTTTTGGTTTGTGGGGTGTGGTGGCCGTTATCTTGGTTCCTTTCTCTCCTCCTCCTCTTTTCCTTTAGTGTTGCCTCTTGTTTTGTCTTCCGCGTTCTTTCTGCTCACTTTTCCTTTGTGTTTTCTTTCTTTTCTTTTTTTTTTCTTTGTTTTTCTGCTGCCTTTTGTCCACTGGTCCCCGTGTTGGGTCGCTTTTTGCCTGTTCCTCGTGCCGCTCCCTCCACCTTTTTGCCCTTTCTTTCTTTTAGTTTTTTGCTTGCTTGGCTTCCTCCTGCCCTTTCGCTTTTGTCCGTTCTCCTTCTCTTCTTCTCTTGTTTCGTCCCTGTTTGGTTTTTTTCAATCTTTTTTTTTTCGGCTGTTGCCGTGGCGTTGCCGTCTTGTGCGGTGTTTGTCGCCGGGTTTGTTTTTGTGTGTTGCTGCGTTCCTTTCTTTTTCTTGTTGCTGTGTCTGTCTCTGCTTCGTTCTTCTCCTCCGTGCGTGGCCCGGCCCCCGCCTCTGTCTCTGTCGCCTTTTCTTTTTCGGTGTAATGGCCCGTTTCGTTTTTCTCCTTCCGACCCGTCTTCCTTTGCTGTCCGTCTTTTCGTTGTGTCCGTTTTTTTCTTCGTTTCTTTCACCTTTTTGTTCTCCCTCCTTTCGTTTTTTTCGTCTTCTCCTTCTCCTGCGCGTTGTTGGACCTCTTTTGTCGTTTGTCCTCTTCCTTTTATGTTCCGTTTGTCGTTCTTCTTTTCTTGTCTTCTCTCTTGCTTTCCTTCCTCCTGCCCCGGTTTTTTTCTTTCGTTCCTTTGTTTCCCCCCTTGCGTGTGGTGTACCCCTTTTTTGCTCCCTTTGTCTCCCTTGTTCTTTTTTCCTTGTTCCTGTGTGTTGTCGCCTCTTGCCCTTTTGTTTCTTTTTTGGGCTGCCTTTGGCTGTTCTTCTCTCTTGTTTTTTTTTTCTTCTTTGTGGTTTTTTTTTCTTTTTTCTTCTGTTCCCTCGTTTTCCGCCCCTCTTCTTTCTTCTCCGTTTCCTTCCCCCCCCGTTCCCCTCTCTTTTGCTTTCCATCTGTTGTCCTGACCCTTTGCTTGAATTCCGTTCCTCTTCTTTCTATGCTTTGTTGTTGTGTCTTTGCCCCGCCCTTCCGTCCTCTTTCCTGTGTTCCTGCTTTTCGCTTTCCGCTGTTCTTCTTTCCGTCTTGGCTGTTGTTTCCTACTTTTTTTTTTCCTTTTGTTGTGTGGGTCGTGTCCGCCCGTGCCTTTTCCTTTCTGCTTGCCCTTGCCTTTTTCTTTTCCTTCTCTCTTTCCGTGTTTTTTTTTTCCCTTCCCCTTTCGGCTTGCTTTTTTTCTCTTTGGTTCTTTTTTTCTTCCTTCTTTTTCCCCTTTTTTCTCCTTTGTTCGGCGAGTGTGTTGTTCCCTGGTCTCCCCTTGTTGTGTGTTCCTTTTTTCCCCTATAGCTCCATTTACTTATTTTCCTCTCCCTTCCCCTTTGTCTGTTCCCCACCTCTTTTTTTTCCTTGTCCTCTTCTGTTCTCCTTTTTTTACTCCCCCTCTCCTTGGTTTGTGTTTTCCCTTTCCTTTTGTCTTTGTTTTCCTTTTCCGGTCTCCTTTCTCCTTCTTTTTAGCTTTTTGCTTTTTCTTTTCTCTTTCTCGATTTTCCCCCGGTATCTCTGTTGTCTTCCCCTTTCCATTTTTTTTTTAGTCTTTTTTCTTCCCTCCCTGGCTGGTTTCTTTCCCCCTCTCCTTTGTCCTCTTCTTTCTCCTCTCCTTTTACCCTTTTTGCCTTCCATTCACCTGCTACCGGCTTGGCCCCGTATCCTTTTTTTTCCTTTTGGTTAACACCCCCCCCCCCTCACTCTTCCCCCTTTCCTTTTGTTTTTCCTCCTTTGCCTTTTTTTTCTCTTCTACGTTTTTCTTTTCTATCCTTTTCCCTGTTTTCCTTCTTGTTCTCGTGCTTTTCCTCTCTTTTCTTCTTTTCCCTTGCCCTTCTTTTTTTCCTTTTTTCTTACTTGTGTGTTTCCTCTCGTCTTCTTGCTGCTTTCCTTTGGTGGCTTTTCTGTTGGCCCTTTTGTTTTTCTTTTTTCATTTCACTTCTCTGTTCTCTCTCCCGCCTCTTCGTATCGTTTGTGGTGCCGTTTTTTCTGCGGTTCTTTCCCCGTTTGCTTTTTTTCCGGGTTCTTCCCTTTTTTTTCCCCCGGTTCCTTTTCCTTTTTTTGGGTTTACTGGTTTCTTGTTCCTGTTCTTCCCTTTGTGTCCTTCATGTGTCCTTTACTTGTCTTTCCGTGTTCTTTAGTTTGTTGGTTCTTTTTTCCTTTTTTTTCCCTCTTTCGTTCTTTCCCCGTCTTCTTTTTGTTCTCTTCCCCTGCACTTTTTGTTCACGTGTTTTGTGTCCTTGCTTTTTCTTTTTATTTTTTTTGTGTTTCCCCCCCATGTTCGCTCCTCACTGTGTTCCTTCTTCCTTTTTCGGTTCCCCTGTTGTGTTGCCGTTTCCTGTCGTTTGCTCCTTGTTTCTTCATTTTCTCTCTCTCCTCCTTTTCGCTTTCGTTGTTTTTCCTCCCTCTTTGCTGTGTATTTTCCTCCCTTTGTTTTTCCTGTTTTTTCTTTACTGGTTTACCTCGCCGGTTTTTCTGTTCTTCCTTTTCCTTCCCTGCGTTGCTCCGTCAGTGGTCCTTCCTCTCCCCTTTTTCCTCTTCGACGTCCTTTTTTGTGTTCGTGTGTTGTCCGCTTCTCTGTCTGTCCCTGTGCAGTCTGTTGTGTCCCGCATTGTTGTTCCCTCGTCCCGTGCTTATCTGTGTCTGCTTGGTTTCCCCTTGCCTCTTTTTCTTCCTTTCCTCTTCTTTTTTTTTAATTCCTCGTTGCTTCTTCCCTTGTCCCTCTTTTGTTTTTATTTTTTCTTTTCTTCTGTAGCCTTCTGCCTCTTATTCCCTCCCTGTCCCCTACTCAGTTATGCCCTCGTCGGCTATGTTCTGTTTTTTTTCCTTCTATCCCTTTCTTCTTTCTTCCCTCGCCTCGTGCCATTTCCTTTCTTTGCTGTTGCTCTTTCTTTCCTTTCTTCTTCTCCTTTCTCTCTCTCTTTATCTTTGTCCTCTACCCTTTATGCCGCTCCATTCTTCTATTTTTTTCATCTTCCCTCGCTCCTCCGTTTTCTCTCCTTTCTTTGTCCGTGTTCTCTTTGTCGTCTTTCCCCTTTGTGTGTCTTTTGTTTCCCCACGCCCTTGCCCGTTGTCTTCCCTTCCTTCTTCCCGTGTTTATTCGTTCTCGTTATGTCCTCCCTTCCTCGCGTTTTCCTCTGCCCTTCTTGTTTTCCTCACTTGCTTCCTCCTTTTCCTTTTTGCGCCTTTTTCCCTTAGTTTCCCGCTTTTCTGTTCTTTCTAGTGTCTTCTCTTTGTGTACCCTCTTTTTTGCTTTTTCCGGTTGTTTCCTCCTGCCACTTTCGTTTCCTTTTCTTCATTTTTTTTGGTCTTTCTCCTTTCTTTATTTTCGCTGTTTTAGGTGGTCCCCCTCTTCCCTTTCCCTTTCCTCTCGGTTTTTTGTTTTCTTCCTTTTTCTCCTCCCTATTTTCTTTTCGTTTGTCTCTTTTTTCTCTTTTTTCCTGTTGTTCCTTGCTTGCCTCCTTTTGCCCCCTCCTTCTCCCTGTGCCGCTTCTCTTGTTCCTTCCTGTCTTCCTTCATCTCCCCTCCTCTGCTTTTCTCTCTTTTTTCTGACCTTCTTTTCCTTCCGTTTTTTCCTACCCCTTTGTTTCCTCGTGCTTTCCTGTTCCCTTTTTCGTTTTTTTGTTTTATTTTTCGTCTCCTTTGTCTTTTGATACTTCCCGTCTTTCCCCTTCGTTTTCCCTTGTTTTTGCTTCTCTCTTCCCCTCCTTTTTTCTGCTTTCCCTTCTTTTCTTTGTTCTCCTTACCTGTCTCCCTCTTGCTCCTCCCTTGCTTTTTCTTTTTTGTTCTTGTTGTTTTGCTTTTTCCTCCTTTTTTTCCCTTTTCTTGCTTTGTGTCCCTTTTTACCCTGACACGTGCTCGTTGTTTTTCTCGTTCGTTCTCGCTTTTTTTTTTTCCTTCTCTCATTTTTTGCTTCGGTGTTGGTCTCTTTTTCCCTCCTTCCCTTCCTTTCTCCCTTTTGTTTGTGTCCCCCTCCTTTTTTTGTCTTCGCCTTTTGTCCCTCCTTGCTTCGCTCTTTTTTGGCTTGTTCGTTCGGCCGCCCGCTGTGTTTTTTTCTTCCTTGGCCTTGTTGCACCGCCTTCTTTTTCCGCGTTTGCCCCCTTGCGTTTTTGTTTTCCTTCTATTTCCCCCCCCTTTTTTTGTTGTTTCTGTATCGCTGGTTCTTTTCCTCTTCCCCTGTCTTTTTTTTCTGTTTCCGCTTCTTTGTTGTGCTTCTTCTTTCCCGTTTTCCTTTTTCCTTTGCCACCACTCTGTCCCACTTGTTTCTTTTCATCATACCTTCCTTCGGTTCTCTTTAGTTTGCCTTTTCTTGCCGATTCGCTTCTTCTCCCGGTGTTGTCCTTCCTTCCGTTCCACCTTTCTCTTGTTTTCTTTCTGCGGCGTTTTTTCTTTCGCTTGCTTGTGTTTTTTTTTTCTTCCCCTTCCCTGTGCCTTCCCTCCCATCCTGTTCTCGTTCTGCGGTGTGTCTCCTTTTCCTCCTCTCCGGCTGTGTGTCTCTTGCTGTTACGCGTGCTCCTTTGTCCTCCCCTTTCGTTTTCCTTTTTCTTATCTCCTTATACCCCCGCCCTCTGCTTGCCCCTCTGTTTGTTTGCCTCTCCCTCTCGTTTTTGTTCTGGTTTCCCTCTTCCCTTTGGGCTCTGTCGCTTTTCGGTACTTCCTATCCCCTTTTTCTTTGTTTGCTTTTCTCTCTTGTGCCTTAGTTTACTCTTCTCTTTCTTACCTCTTCTCCTTGTCTTTTCTCCTTTGCTTCCCCGTCCTGTTTGTTTTCTCAGCCTCCTTTTGTGTTGCCTTTCGGCCTCCTCATTTTTCCCCTTGTTGGTTCTGTACCGGTGCTGTCCGTTCCTTTGTTTTTGTGTTCGCTGTTTTTTTTCTGCCTGTTTCCCCTTTTCCCTCTTTATTGCCTCGCTCCCTCCCTCCCCTCTGTCGTTCTTCAGTACCTTGTCGGTGTTGCCCCTGTCCCGCGTCGGTGCCCCCCACTGTTTGTCTTTCTTTCTTTCTTTTTTGTTCCTCCCTTTTGCTTTCTGTTTTTCTTTTGTTTTTTTCTCTGTTCTTCATTCTTCTTGTTTTCTTGTTTGCTGTTCGGTTCTTTCTTTTTTCTCTGCTACCGTTTGTTCTCCATCGCCTTTTCTGGGTCATCCTGTCCGTTCTTTGTTTTTTAAAGTCTCCCCGGTCTCCTCCTGTTCTCTTTTTTCCGCTTTTTACTGTTCTCATTTATGCCTTCTTGTTTCGATTTTCTTTTGTTCTTTTTTTGTTTCCTGTCCTCTTTTTTGTCTTTTCCCTCCTTTTTGTTGTGGCTTATAGTTCTCTTTTTTCCCCCTTTTTCCGATTTTTTTTCTTTGCTCCTTCACTTGTGTGTAGTTTTGTCTCTCGCTGTCCTCCTCTTAGCCCCTTTTTTCCTTTGCGCGTGTGTTTTTCTTTTCGCCCGTTGTGTTTCTCGTCTTATGTTTTGTTTTTTTTTAGTTTTTTCTCGTTTTTTTCGTTTTTTTCCGCCTCCTTTGTCGCCTTTGTGCCGTTCTTTGTTTGTATTCTCCTCTTTTTTTTGTTTTTTTTTGTTGTGCTTACTCCCCCTTTTTTCTTCTTTTCCTTGTTTGTTTCCCTTTTGTATCCTTCCTGCTTTTCCTGGCCCTCTTCCTCCCCAGTCCGCCCGCGTTTCCCCGGTTGCGATTTCCTGTGCCCCTGCTGTTGTCCTATTCTGTCTTCTGTGTTATTTTCCTCTCCGGCTTTTTTTTCATTTGTTGTTCTCTGTTCTCCCGTGCCTCTTCTCCCTTTCCGTTCTTTGCTGCACCGGTCTCCCTCTTTGCGTTTCTGTTCTTCTTATCCCTTTTTCTGCTGTGCTTTACGTTGTTGCCTTTGTGTTGGTTTTATTTTGCCCCTTTCTTGTCTTCTGAGTCTTTTTTGTTTACCTCTCTGCCCTCTCGTGCCCTTGTCTTTTTCCTTTTTCCCTTTTTACTTCTTTCGTGCCGTTGTCTGTTCCTTTCCCGCTTTTGGACCCTCACCTCGTTCCCCTTCATTTTTAGCCCTCTTCGCTGTCTCTTTGTTCTTTGTTGTCGTCTTGTTGTTTTCCCCCTCCTTCCGTCCTGCGTTGCGGTCCTTTTTGGTGCCTGCTGCGTGGTGTGTTCCGTGCTTTGTTTCCTTCCCTTTTTCCCTCCTGTTTTTTTCGCTTTTTCTGTTCTCTTCCCCTTTTCTTTCTCTCCCTTCTTCCCTTTCACTCTCCCCTTTTTTCCCTGTTGGGCCTCGGTTTCTTTTCTGTTCCTGTTGTCTTTCTTCTTTCCGCTCTTTTTTCCCTGTTCTCCTGTTTTCATTTTTTTCTCTTGTGCCCTTTGTTACTCCTTCTCTCTGTGTTCTCCCGTTGTTTGGTCGTTGCTCGCTTCACTCTGGCTGGTATCTGCTTCTTTTTTCCGTTCGTGTTTTTTCTCCCACTTTTTTCTCCCTCTACGAGTCGTGCGGGATATGGTCCCTTTCTTTTTTTTTTGTCCTTTATCTCTGTTTCTTGTCTCCCCCCTGTGCCTTTGTTGCCCCTTTCTTCGTGCTCCCTCATCCCTTTTCCTCTTTCGGTGTTGACTTTTGCTCCCTGCTTCTCCTTTTCGTTTTTGCTTGGTCTGGTCCCCTTCGGTGTTTGTCTTTTCTTGACTTTTTTTCTTCGCGCTGTTTCTTGTCCGATTCCTGTTTCTGTGTTTTCCTTTTTCTCCTTGCCTTTCCGTCCTCCCTTCCTGTTGCCCTTCCTCCACTTTTGTGCTTTTGTTCCTTGTTGTTCTGTTTCACCTTCATACCTCCGCTTTGTTCCCTTTGTCTGCCTCCCCTTTTCTTGTTTCTCTCCTTCCTGTTTTTTTGTTTGCTGTTCGCTGCTTCTCCCGCTTTTTTTTTTCTCTTTTTTCCTCTGTTCCTCCTTGTTCTTTTTTGTTTGTCTGTCCTTCCTGCCCTTCGTCTGCTTCTCCTTTCTTCCGGCCCTTGTTTTCCTCCTGTGTTCCCGGCTTCTTCTTTCTCTCTACTTTTTGTCTCTCTTTCCCCGTTTTCCTCTGTGTCCCCCCGCTCCCCCGTCTGTCTTTTTCCTCTCTCCTTCTGTCTTTTTTTTCCGTTTTTTTCTCCTTCTTGATTTCTTTTCTTTCTCTTCTTTCCCTGTCCTTTTTTTTCTCCATCTGTTTTCCCCTTTTTTCTTTTCTGCCTCCGTTCTTTTTCCACCTTGTTCTTTTCGTTTCCCGTTTTTTTTTTGTGCATTCCTCACCCCTCTCCTTCTGGTTTTTTTCTTTTTTTTTTATTCCCCCTTTTCTTTCCCTGCTCTCCTTATCCGTTTGTCTCTATTTTGTCCTTCGCTCCCTTTCTCATTGCCCTCTGTCTTGTACTTCTCTTTCTTTTTTCTATTTCCCTGGTTTTTCGTGTCCCTTTTTTCACTCCCCTTGTCCCTGTGGCTTCTGTTCCTCCCTCCTCCCTTGTGTGTGTTTTTTGTCTTTTCGGCTCGAAGGTCTCTGGCTGTTCTTGGTTTTTCTTTCCACCTCTCCGATTTGTTTTGCTCCTCTCGTCTTCGTCCGGCTCTTCTTCTTGTGGGTTCCTTTTTGTCCTTTCCCCTTTCTCTCTCCCTTTTGTCCTTCCTCTTCTTTCTCGGTCTCCTCTTTCTCCGCGTACGTTTTGTCTTTTCTTCCCTCTCCTCTTCCCTGCTTTTTTCGTTTTTCCCCTGCTTTTGCTTTTTCTTTCTTCGTGGCGTCTTTGTCTCCCGTTCCCTTCCCTCGTCTTGTCTTGGTCTCCTTTTCGTCATTTCGGTCACTTGGCTTCGGCGTTTCTTTCTATTTTTCTTTTTTATTTTCCCTTCTTTTCCTCTTCCTACGTCTTTCTCCTCTTTTCTGTTTTTTTTTTTTCTACTCATTCCTTTCTCCGTGGGTGTCTGTGTCTAGCCGTCTTTCCTTTTTTTTTCTTCTTTGGCCTCTTTGTTTCCCTTTTTTGTCGGTTCTCCTGTTCGCTTGTTTTCTTTTTCCTTCTCCTACTGTTCCTTCTTTCCTGGCTTTCTTTTTTCCCTCGCTAGTTTTTTTCTTCTGTTTCCTTTGCTCCGGCCTTTGTTTTTTCCTGTCCCCTTCTTCCTTTGTTTTCTTCTTTTCGCCTTTTCCCTTTCCGTGCGCTCTCTATCCTGTTTTTTGTCCCTTTTCTCCATCCTTCTTTTTTTCTTCTGACTGTCTGTTCTTTGTCTTTTTTGCCTGTCTTCTTTTGTGCCTCCGGTTTTGTTCTCTGTTCTCGTTCGCGTCTCCTCCTTGCGGTGTCGTTTCCTTTGCTGTTTGTTTCCTTTACGTGTGTTTGTATCCTTGTTTTCTCGGTTTTCTTTTTTTTTCCTATTTCTTTGCTCTTGTCTTTCGTCCCCGGCTTTTCCTTCTTTCTTTTCTCTTCGTTCTCCTCTTTTCGTTTTCCTTTCGCCTTTTCTCTTTCTCTTTCTCTTAGTGTCTCATTTTGCCCTTTTTCCTCTTCTTCTTTCTTCCCTCTTTTTTTCTTCTTGTTTTCCTTTCTCGCCATCTTTTTGTCTCCCTGCTGCGCCCTTTTGCTCTTGCTTTTTTCGTCGCTTTCCCCCCCTTCTTTTTGTGTTGTTCCCTCTTCGCGCTCTCTTTTTCCTCTCTTTCCCTGTTCTGCTCGTTTGTGTTCGTTGCCTCTCTTCTCGTCTTGCCCCGTTTTTCTCCCTTTTTGTGCTTTGTTCTGTCCTGCTCCTGTCTTCTTTTTTCTTTTCTCCTCTTCTCTTTTCGTTCTTTTCTTTTCTCCTCTTGTCTTTTCCTCCTTTCGTTCCCCCCTGGGCTCCCCCCCCTCTCACCCCTTTTCTTTTCCCCTTTTTTTTTTTCTGCGTTCGCGAGTCTGTCTTTTTTCGCTTTTTCTTTTCTCTTCCTTCGTTTTTCTCGTCCTTTTTTCTCCCCTTCATGTCCTTTCTTTTGTTACGCGTCCCCCAGGCTCTCCGGCTCTTTTTCCCGTGCTTTTCCCTTTGTTTTTCCTTGGTCCCTGTCCTCCCGGCCTCGTGTCCCATTTGTTTTTTTCCTTGTTTTGTTTTCCTTTACGCATTTTATTTTTCTCCTTTCTTCCCGTCTCTCCTTTTTTTCTTTTGTGTCTTCTGATCCTTGTTTGTCCCCTTCCCTTTTGCTTGTCCTTTCCCTTCCTTGCCTTCCTGTTTTTTCTCTTTGCTTTGCTCTCTGTTTCCGTTCCCTTTTCTGTTCTGTCCCCGTTCCGTGCCCCCCTTCTTCTACATTTTCTCGGTCTTTTTCTGTTTTCGTTTTTTGGTTTTTCTTATCGGGCGTGTCTTTCCTGTTCTTTTTTTCCTTCCCTTTTGTTTTTTGTTTTTTGTTTTTCGTTTCTTTTCCTTCCTTTTTCCCTTTCTCTTGCCTCTCTCGCTGTGCCTCTTCGGTGTCTACCTTGTGTGTTGTTTTTTCTTCTATCTTTCTTTTTTTCTGTGGCTTTTTCCGTCCCCCGGAGTTCCTTCCTTCGGTTCTCCTCTTTTCTTTTTACTTTGTCTTTACTTTCTGTTCCTCCCCGTTTTTTCCTTTGTCCCTCCGTCTCCTTCCCCCCCTACCCTTTTCTCTTGTCTGCTCTTTTTCTCTTGCCCCCGGTGTTGTTTATGTTTTCTTTCTCTTTGTTTTCCTTTCTTGCTTTTTCTTTTGGTCCCTGGGTTGTGTGGTTCTTAGTGTGTTCCTCCTCTCTTTTCGTTTTCCTTGTTTTCCCTCTTTCCGTTTCGCTTGTCTTTTGCTTTTTTCTTTTCTCGTTTGCCACTTTGTTTTGTTCTTTTTTTCCCCACTTTTCCTGCTATCTGTACCTTTTTTGCTTTCTTTTGTTCTTGCGCTTTTGTCTGCTGCGCCTTTTTTCTTGTTTTCTCTCTGCTCTTCCCGCTGGTTATCCTTCGTCCTCTTGTTTTCTTTTTTGTTCCCCCGCGCTTTCTTTCCTTTCGGTTTTGCCGTGTCCGTGTCCTTTGTCTTGTTCTTTGCCGTCTTTTGGTGTCCTTTTTGTCCTCTTCACCCTTTTTTCCTTTTTCTCCTTGTCCGGTCTTGTTTTGTTCTGTTCTTGTTATTCCCCTTTCCCCCTTTTCTTGCCCTCCTTTCTCGTTCCTGTTCGTCTTGTTTGCCGCTCCTGTCCTTTCTTTTGCCTTCTTTGTTTTTCCGTTCCTCCTTGTCTCTTCCCGCTTTTTGCCCTTCCTTCTTTTGCCGTTTCCTCCTCCTTATTCCTTCTCCCCTTTTTTTTTTCTTCCCTTTTTTTCGTCTTTTTCCTGCCTCTTCTTGTTCGTCTCTGTTTCTCTTTTGCTTCTTTTCCCTTCTTGTCTTCTCTGTCCTTCCTTTCCTCCTGTGTTCTGTCCTTTCGTTGTGGTCGTTGTTGTTTCCTCCTTCCTGTTCTTCTGTTGCCTTCCTTCTTTTGTCTCTTCTGTTCTTTCCTTGGTTGCTTCTTCTCTGTGTTCCCTCTCGCCCTTGGCTTCTGCTTTTTCTTTCCTTTTCCTTATATTTTGTCTTTTCTCCTTTTCCCTGTCCTCCCCCTCTTGTTTGCCTTGTTTTTCTCGCCCTGCCTTTGTTCTTTTTCCCTTCCCGCGTTCACGTCTCCCTCTTCTTTTTCTTTTCCTTCCTTCTTTCCCTCTTCTGTTTTTCTCTCCCTTTTTTTCCTTTTTCTGCTGCCTCTCTCCGTTTCCTCCCCCTCTTCCCCTCTGTTCCTCTGTGAGTTCTTGTCTCCTGTTCCTCCTTCGCCTCTTTCTCCCCTGCTTGTCTTTTTCCTTTGTTGTTGCCCTCTTTGCGCTCTCCTGTTCATTTCCTTCCTGTTGCTGCTTCCTCCTTTCCTCCCTCCGTCCGTTCCGGTCTTTGTCTTTGGTTTTTCCCTGTTTCCGTCCCTTCTTGTCTGTTTGTCCTCCCCTTTCTCGTGGTTTTTGTTCCTGTTCCGCTCCTGTTCTTTCGTTTCTTTCTTTTTTTCTCGACCGTTCCTTCTGTGTGTTTTTTTCTTTTTCTTCCTTTTTTTCCCGTTTTCCTGTTGCCTCCTGTCGTTTTGCTGTTTTCTTTTTCTCGTCCTTCCCTCCCCGGCCTCCTTTTGCGCTGTTGGCTGTCTTTCCGTTTGCTGTCTAGTGCTTTTAATTTTTCGTTTATTTCTTCTTCGCTCCTCCTGTCCTGTTCTCTGTTCTCTTCGCTCTCGTTACCTGTCCTTTCCTTTTCCTCTTTCTCTTTTGACTTTCTTTTTTTTTCGTGCCTTGTCTTTCCATTGTTCCGCCTTGCGCCCTTTTTGTTTTGCTTTTCGTTTTCTCTGGCCTCCCTTTTTTTGTTCCTTCCCCTCCCAGCCTTCTTTTGCTCTTTTTTCCTTCCCTTCCCTTTTTTTCTTTCCCTCTGCTTCCTTTTTCCCCTGTTCCTTTTTTGACGTTCCTCTTTCCCCTCCTCCGTCCCGGTGTCCTCACCCATGATTCCCTTTTCTTTTGTTTTTTTTTTCTTTGTCCTTTTCTTTCGCCCTTTCCCTGTTTCGTCGCGCACTTGTTCTCTTTTCTTTCCCGCTTTCCCCTTGTTTTTTTCCCTTGTGTGTCGTTCCTTTATTTTTTTTTTTTTCTTTTCAGCTCCATGGCTGTCTCCTTGGGTTCTTTTCCCTTCTTTTTTCCTACCCTTCCGTTTTCTCTTCATCTTCTCTGCTTTTGTTCTCCTTGCTCCCGTTCCTCCCTCTTTCTTTCTTCCCCTTTTTTTTTTGTTTTTCTGTCTTTGGGGTTTTTCTTCGTTTTTCTTTTCTCTCTTCTTTTCTCTTGCCCGCTTCTGTCCCTCTAGTGTTCCCGTTTTTTCCTGTTCCCTGTTGCCCCCTTTTCTCTTTTTTGCCCCTTTCTTTCCTTCCCTTCGTCCTCCCTGTTTCCTGTCCTGTATCTCCGTGTTGTCTTTCCTGTCTCTCCGTTTCCCCGTGTCTTGCCTTTTTGTTCTTTCCTTTTCTTTCCACTGGCTGTGTGTCGTTTCCTTTCTGGCTTTCCCTTTTTTTTTTCGTGTCTCTCTGGTCTTCTCCCTTTTCTTTTTTCTTCTTTTCCTTTCTCGTCCCCCTGTTGTTTTTTGGTCCTTCTTCGTGTTCCCTTCTCCTGTCCCCTCCCCTTGTTTCCTTGTCTCCTTTCTCCTTGTTTTTTTTTGTCCCTCCTGGTCCCTTCCCTTCTGCCCTTATTCGCTCATTGTCCCGTTCTTGTTTTCTTTGTCCTTCCGCTTTTCTCTCCCTTTGCGGGCTTCTTTTGTATTTGTCCTTTCTGTTGTCTCTTGTTTCGGTTTCTGTAGTTTCCCTCTTCGGTTTGTTTTCTTTGCCCTTTTGCCTTTGTCGTTGTTCCCCGTTTCGCTTTTTTTTGTCTCTGTTTCCGTTTTCTTTTCTTTTTTTTTTCTTGCTGCTCGGTCTCCTTTTCCCCCCTCTTTTTTTTATTTGTATCCCCTCCGTGCCCCTCCGCTCCTTTGCTCCCGGTTTCTCTTTTCTCCCTGTCTTCGTTCTGTGGCTTTTTCCCTTCTCGTTTTGTGTTCTCTCCTGCTCTTTTCCTTTGTCTTTTTTCCTTTTTTGTCTCCGTGCCCTTTTTGTCTTTTGTCCTTCGTCTCTCTCTCTTTCTTTTTCGTTTTCTTCCGCTTTCCTTTCCGCTGTTCTCCTCCCCCTTTTTGCCCCCTCCCTGTTATTCCCGTGGTCGTGTGCTCTTTTGGTTTGGCCCGGCTTTTCCCCCGCTTTTGTTTCTCTTTCCGACTTTTTCCCTTCCCGCCTGTGTATTTCCCTGCTCGTTTTGTTTTTTCGCCTTTTCTCTTTGTTCTTTCTCTTTGTTGTGTGGTTTGCCCGGGGGCCCTTTTCCTTTCTTTTTTTTCTTTCCTGTTCTTGGTTGCCTTTTTTTTTTCGTTCCCTCTTTCTCTTTTGTCTCTCTTCCTTTTTGTCCCTTTTTGTGCCTGTCTCTTTCTTGTTTTTGTTTCTCCCCCCTTCTTTTGTCCCTGTTTCCTTTTTTTTTTTTATTTCCCTTTTTCCCCTATTTCGTTTCCCTTTTCGCCCTGTTTCCTTTCCTCGTCTTCGTCTTTTTTGATGTTCTTTCTTTTATTCGTCCTCTTCGTTGCCTTCTGTTCTCTTTCTTTGCCTCGTTTGTTTTTCTCTTCTGTCTTTCCCTTTCCCCCTTTTTTCTTTTACGTTGTGTGCTTTTTGCCCTCTGTTGTCCTTCGTCTTCTTTTTTTCTTGGTTCTCTTCCCTTTTTCTTCTGGCGTTCTCCCTTCCTTTTTACTCGTCCTTCCCTTCGTCTTTCCCCTTTTTCCCTTCATTTTTTTTTTTTTTCCGTTTTTTTCTGTTTGCTTCTCGCCTGCCCTCCCTCTTTTTTCCTCTTCTCCCTGGTCCCCCTTCTTTTTTCTCCTTGCTTGCTCTTGTTGTCGGCCCTAGTTTTGTTCTTGTTTTTTGCCTCTTTGCCTCGTTTCCCCTTCGGTGCGTTGACTTTTTTTTTCCGTTTATTTCTTTCCTCCGTTGTCCCCGTATTTTCCTTCTTTCGCCCTTTGCGTCGCTTCCTCTCCTTTCTGCCCCCTTTGTGTTCTTTGGTCTCGTCCTGGGTGGTTCTGCTCCCGTCGTTTTCGTTTCCTTTTTTCGCCCCTTTGTGTTCTTTTTGTCCCGCGGCTTTCTTTTTTCCTTCTTTTTTTTCTTCCTTCCGCTCCATGTTTTTCTTCTTTTTTTTTTTTTTTTACTTTTTTTTCCCTTTCCGGCCTTTTTTTTTTTCTTTTCCGCCCCTTTTTTCGTTCTTTTTTTTTTGTCTGTTTGCCTTTGTTTTTGCGTCTTTTCCTTTTTCCGCCCCCGCCGCCCCGTTGTCTGGTCTGTTTTCTCTTGCGTCCCCTGCTACGTTTCTTTTGGTTCCTTTTCTTTGTTTTCGCGTTGCTTTGTTTGTGTTGTGTTGTTTTCCTTCGTTTGTTCGGCGCCTTTCTTTCCCTGTTTTCCCTTGTTTTCTCTTTTTGCTTTTCTTCCCCTGTCCTTCTGCTCGGTCTGTGCCCCAATGTGTTTCTTCCTGCCCTCCTCTGGTGCGCTTTTTTTTTCTCCGCCTTCCTTTCTTTCTCGTTCCTCTCCCCTGTTTTCCCCAGTCTTTGTTTTTTTTTCCTTGCTTTCCCCCATACCTTTTGTTCTCTTCGTGTCTGGTGCTGTCCTTTGTGTCCCTTCCTTCTATGTGCTTTTTCTCCCCTCCTGGCTCTCTCTTGTCGTCCCTCCGCCTTTCCGTTTTGTTCCCCCCTCTTTTTCTCCTTACTTTTTTGTTTCCCTCTCTGTTGTCTTTCTCCCGCTTCTTGTCTTGTTTCTTTGCTTCCTTCTTGTTTTGCCGTCCCGCACTCTCTTTTCCTGTTTGTCCCTTTTCCTGTTGTTATTCCTTTCTTTGCCCCCTTTGTGTGCTTGGGTTTTCGTTTCTCTTTCCTCCTCCTTCATTTTTCCTCTTCTCTTCTTTTCCTTCATTCTCTTTTCCCTGACCTCCTTGTCTCTCTTTTTTCTCCTCTCTACTTCGTTTTCATCCCGTTCTTTCGTTTTCTTCTTTCTTTGGTTGTGTGCTCTACCCCCGTTTGTGTCTTCCGCCCTTTTTTCTGTCGTTACTTGGTCCATCTTTTTGCTGTTTTTTCTTCGTCTCTTTTTTCTCCATTGTTCTTCCTTTTCTGGTTTTGCTGTTGTGTTTTTCCCGTGGTATTTGTTCCCGTTCTCCTGCGCTTCCCCTTCCTTGCCTATGCTTTGTCCGTCCTCCTTCCTCGGCGTTGTGTGGTTTTTGTCCCCTCCCTCCCCTCTTGCTTGCTCTTTTTTGTGAGCCTTCCCTCCTTTTTTTCTCCTTCCAGTCTCCTTTTTTTTCTTCCTTTTTCCTGTGTGCTTTCCCTTCATCGCCTTTTTGATCTCTTTTGCTTCTCGTGTCTACCCACTTTTTGCCGCGGCGTTTTGCCCTCTCCTCTCTTTCCTTTGGTCCTTTTTGTCTTTGGTGTCTCCTATGTCCGTCTGCGGGTCCCGGTTGCTTCTCCTGCCTTGCTACTCTCGTGCTCTTTTTCCCGCCTGTGCCTCGTCTTGTGTTTGTTTTTTGTTGTTCGTCTCCGCTGTGCTTTTCGCCTTTCCTCTTTTTCCTTCTTACTATGCCCTTTCCCTTTTTGTCGCTTCTCCCTCTTTCGTTTCTGTTATTCCTCCCTTCCCCCTTTGTCTTTTTCTTTTTGCCTGTCTGGTGTCCTTCGTCGTTTTTCCTTGGTACTTGCTCTCCTTCGCTCCTTTCGTCGTGGTTCTTTGTTCTGTGCCTCTCCTCTTTGTCCGTCTTTTTTTTTCTGCCCCGTCTTTTCCTATGCCCTCTGTTTCCTTTGTTCTGTTTTGTTTTTATTCCCCTGACTCCTTCCCCCTTCTTTTCTTCCCTTTTGTTTTTTTTTGCGCCTTTTTCTTCCTTCTCTCGTCTCGTTCTCTGGCTTGTGCTCCCCACTTCTCCTCTTTCTCCGTCTCGCTTTTTATTTTTCTAGTTCCCCCTCTTCTCTTCGCTTTTGGGCTGGTTGGGGTGTTCTCGTTTTTTCTTTTGTTTTTTTTGCTTCCTCTTGTTGCTGCCTCCGTTGTCTTCCTCTTGCTTGCTTTGCTTTCCTTCGCTTGTCCTTTATTTCGTGTCCTTTTTCGTTCCCTTTCCTCTCTTTTGGTATTTGGTCTGTCCTCTTCCACTTTTTTTTCTTCTTCTTCCCTACTTTCCCTCCGTCCCTTTGTCTTTTTTTTTCTTATGGTTCCTGTTCTGTCTTGTTTTTCTCTTTTGTCCCTCTGGGCTTTTTTTCTCTTTTGTTCTTTTGTTTTGTCTTTCTTTTTTGTGTTCCTCTTTTTTTCTGTTTCCGTGTCCTTTTTTGGTCGCGGTGGTGCACTTCCCTTTTCAGTATCGTCTGTTTCTCCTCTTTTGTTGCTCTTCTTTCGTTTGTTCTTTTTTCTTTTCTGCGAGTTCTTTTCTGCCTCCCTTCTTTCTTGTGTCCTTTTCTCTGTTCTCGAGCCCTTGTTTTGTTGCTTTCTCTCCGTCTGGTTCCGCTCTTCCGTGTTTCCATGTTCTCGTTTTTTTTTCGCGGTGTTATTTTCGCCTGTTTTCTCCGCGCCTCTTTCTCTCCGGCCTGTTTGCTTCTGTTCCTTTTCTCTTTCTGTGTTTTGCGTGTTCCTTTCTCCCTCCTTCCCCTCCGTTCTCTTTCGCGCTTTTTTTGTTCTTCTGCTTCTTGTCTCTGTCCCTCCCGGTTTGTCCCTCGTTGTTTTTCTTTTTTGCCGCGGTGTGGTGGGTGGCGTGTCTTTCCTATTTCTGTCCACTTCTCTTTTTGTTTTTTTTTCCTTTCTTTCGTGTCTCCGTCTTCCTTTTGCTTTCCTCCCCTCTGGTGTGCCCTTTTTTTGGTGGTCCTTTTTTCCCCGTTCTTTTTTCTCCTTTTCCTTCTTCTTCCAGTTCTCTTCTTTCCGTTGTCCTCCCGCTTTTTTACCTTTTCTCTCATTTCTCCTCGTTTCTTTTCCTTTTTTGCTCCCTTTTTTTCTTAGTTCTGGTTCTTTTTGTTGCCCGTTTTTCCCTTTTCCTTCCCTTGCTTGCTTCAGCCGGCCTCTTCTTCTCGTGCCCGCTCGCTGGTCTTGTTGGCTTGTTTTCTTGCCTTGTCTGTTGCTACCTTTTGTTCTCCTGCTGTTGCCTTCTCCTGTTGGCCTTTTTGCCCCTTGTTTTTGGTCGCCTCCCGCTTCTGGTTGCTCTCGCTTTTTTTCCGTGCTCTTTTTTGTCCTTTGCCTTTTTCTTCACTTCTTTTTTTCTTTTGTCTTTTGCTCCTTTTTTTCCTCTTTTTCCCCGCTGGCTTTCTCTGTTGTTGCGTTCTCACTTCATTTGTTTTTCGTTTTATTCTTTGCTCTTCCTTGTTGTTCTTTTCTCGCCTGTTGTTTCTTTTTTCTTTGCCTGTCCCCGCGGTTACTCTACCCACCCCCCCTTTCTGTTTCTCCCTTTTCTTATTCTTCCTTTTTTTTCTTTCCCTTCTCCCTTGTTCCCCGTTATTCTTTGTCTCTGTTTCTTTCTTCTTGTCTTCTTCGCCTTCTTGCTTTTTGTTGATCTTTTCCCTTCTCTGTTGTCTTGTTCCCTGTTTTCTCCTTCCGTTTTTTTCTTGCTTTTGTTTTCGTGGTGTCCTGGTCTCCTTCCGTTCCGGTCTTTGGTCACCTTTTTGTCCGTTTCCGTCCCTTTTCTTTGCCCTCCCTCACTGTGCCCTTTTCCGCCTTTCCGTCTTGTTCTGTATCTTTTTTTTCTTTTCTTCCTTTTTTTCTGTCTCCTTTTCCCATTTTTTCTTTTCTTTTCTCTCTTCTCTCCTTTTTCGTCTCTGTTCCTCTCCCTGTCTGTTCTTTCTTCGCTCTGTTTTTTTCTTGTTCCCTGTTTCTGTTTTCCTTTTTTTCCTTGCCCTTTGGTTCCTTTCTTCTTTCCTCCCGCTGATTTTCTTTTTCTTCCTCTTGTTGTTTTGTTTCCATTCTTTCCTCTCTCTTCCCTTTCTTCCCCTTCTTTCCTCCCTATGGTTGCTTTTGTCTCTCCCCTTCCGCTCCTTTGTGTCCCCTCCCTGTTGCCTTTCTTTCTCTTTCCTGTGCTTAGTGTCGCCCTTAGCCTTTTTTCTTTGCCCTCTCTTTCTTTTTTGTTCTACTTTTCGTTTCCTCCTTTCTCCCCTTCTGCTTGCCCTGTCCATCCGCTCGTCTTTTTCCTTGCTTCTTCTTGTTCTTTTGCTCTCTTTTTTCGTTTCCTTCCCCTCCTTTGCTTTCTTTGCTCTTCTCTTTTTTGTTTTTTCTCTTTCCTCTCTTGTTGTGTTTTATTTTCTTTTTGCCCCTTTTTTCACTGTCCTTTCCTCTCTGTGTCTGTCTTATTCAGGCTTTTCCCTTCTTCCCCCCTTGTATCACCTTGTTTTCTTTCCCTACCCCTCTTCCGTTCCCCATTTTTTTGTCCTCTCCATTCTTACCTCCTCCTCCGTTTTGTGTTGTGTGGGTCGTTGTTCTGTTCTTTACTTCGCTTCCTTGCCTTTATTTTCGGCTCGTCCTTTGTCTCTATTTCTTCCTTCGTTGCTTTTGTCTTTTTATCTTTTTTTTCTTCACTTGGTTTTGGCCTGTCCGTGTGGGTTCTTTTCTTCCGCTGCTCTGTTCCTTTTGTTTGTTTTTTTTGTTCTTTTGTTTCTCCGGCCCTTCCTTCTTTGCTTCTTCGTTTTTTCCCGTCCCCGCTTCGTTTTTGCCTCTTCTCTTTCCTCTTCCAGTCTTTCTTTTTCCCTCTCCTCCTTTCCTTTTTTCTCCTTTGTTTTTTATAGGCTTCTTTTTTTCTCGGTTGTTTTTGGTTTTTGCGCTCTTTGGCTTTTTTCCTGTCCTCCTTTTTTTCTCCGTTCCTCTTGCTTTTTGCTTCCACCTTTTGTTCCTTTTGTTTTTTTTGTCTGTTTTTTTTCTCCCTGTGGTTTTTTTCTTGCTTTCCCGGTTCACTGATAGTGCTTTTTTTGTTCTCCGTCCGTTCCGTTGGTGCGTGTTCTTTTGTTTTGTTACCTTTACTTCCTTTCTTCTTTATTTCCTCTTGTCTTCGTCCGTTTTGTCCTTCCCTTCCTTACTCTGGTTTGTCTTGGTCTTTATTTCTCCTTCTTTTTCTTTTGTTGTCTCTTCTTCCTTTGTTCGTGGCCCTTTTCTTTGTGCTTTTTCCCTCTCTTCTGTGTTTGTTGGGTTTGGTGTGTCCCTTTTTTTTGCTTTTTCCCGTGCTCCCCTTGCTCTTCTTTCTTCTCTCCCTTTTTCCTTTGTTCCTTCGTTCCTGCTTTTTCTTTTGTCTGTTCCCCTCCTTTGTCTTTTCGCTCTTTGCGCTCTCTCCTTTTCCTCTCTTCGTGTCTCCTCCCTTTTGTCTCTTTGGTTTGGCTTTCCGTTTGCGTTGTCTTGTCGCCCCTCTTGTCTCCTTTGTCTTCGTTGCCACCCCCCCACGCCCTGCCTATTCCCCCCTCCTTGTCCCTTTTTTTGTGCTTCTGTATTTTCTGTTCCTTCTCCTTCTCCTCCTTTTGTCTCCTCCGTTTCTTGTTTGTGCTTACCCTTGATTTCCTTTGCCTCTTTGTTCTTCCTTCGCGCTTCTTTCTTCTCTGCCTGTTTCGTTCTTCTTTTTTTCCCCTGCCTTGTCCCCTCTTTTCGCTCTTTCCCATCGTTTTCTGTTCGTGTTTTTCTTCTTCCTTCTCCCTACTTGTTGTCCTTTTTCTCCTTCTGCTGCACCTTTTGTCTTTCGCTCTGTTGTTGTTTGTTTTTCTCTTCTGGTCCCTGTTTTTTTTTTCTTCCTTCCTTCTTGCGCCCTAGGTCTGCTTTCCCGCTTTGTGCTTCTCTTGCCTTTTTCCTCCTTGTTTTTTTATCCTCCCTTTGTGTCTGTTGCTTTCCTGTTTTTTGTTCCCCTCTTCTCTTCGTCGTGCCCTACATGTCTTCTTGTGTTTTCTTTCCCTTTTTTTTGCCCCTATCTTGTGTTTCTGTCTTCCCCTATTTCTTCCTTTTGTTTTTCGCTTTTTCTTTTCTTATCTTTCCTTGCCTTTGCCGCTCCCCCCTCTGCGCTTTCCCCTTCCATTCGTTTCGTCCCTTTCCTCCCCTCCGGTTGCCGCCAGGTTTTTTTTTCTTCTTTTGTTTCGTTATGCTTTGTTTGTCCTTTCTTTTGGCGCTCTTCCCTCTCCCGTTTCCTTTTTTCCGGTCTTTTTCTTTTCTTTCTTCTTCTATGTCTTTTTCCCTTTTATTTTCCTCTTTTCTTTCTTGTTTTCTTTTTGATTCCCGCTCCTTGTTTCTTTGCCCTGTACCCCTTTTTGTTACTTTTTCTCTTTTCTGTTTCTTCTTTGTTCCTTTTCCCTTCTTTCTCTCCTGTCCTTTTTTGTTCTTTCCCTCCTGCTTTCCTGCTCGGGTTCTTCCTTGTTTTTCCTTCTTCCTCTTTTTTTGCCTTTGGGTCTTTCCTCTCCTGGTGTTCCGCTTGTCTTTGTTGTGTGCTTCCTCTCTTCTGTTTTCGCGTCTGATGTCTCTCTGATCTCTGTCCCCCCCACTCTGTTTTTTTTTTCCCTCCTTTGTTGTTCTCTTTTTTGTTTTCTGGTTTTTGTCTTTCTCTGCTGTGCCTTTTCGCTGCTCGTTGTCTCGCCGCTTCTTCTCCTCTGCTCCTTCTGTTGTTCTGTCCCCCTCCTTTTGGTTTCGCTTCTTCTTTTTCCTCCTCCTTCTGTGTCTTTGCCCTTGTTTTCTTTTTCCGCTTTCTCCCTCTTGCCTGTGCTTCCACGTCCTTCCGGTTGTTTTTTCCCCACCTTTACTGCTCCTTCCCTCTCCTTTGGTTCTTGTCTTCGTTTTTCTCTCCTGTCTATTCGCTTCTTGCCTCTCCTTCCCATCCCGGCTTTCTTCTTCGTCCCGTTTGGCTGTCTGTCTTCCGTGTCTACTTTCTGGTCCCTTTGCTTTCCTCTGTTTCTTTTGTTTTTTCTTTTCCCTGGTCTCTCTCTCCGTTCCCCCGTGCTGTTGTGCTCGTTTTCGCTTTTTTTTGTTGGTTTCTCCGTCTCTTGGTGGTCCCGTTCCGTTCCTCTTTTGTCCCCCCTTGTTTTTTTCTCGCCCTTTTTGTTTCCTTTGTTTCCCTTTTTTGCTATTTCTCTTTGTTCTCCCGGTTTGTCCTTTGTGTCGCCGTGTTTTTCTTTTCCCTTTTGGTAGCCTTTTCCGTACCTTTCGCCTTCTTTCCTTTTCTTCTCTCCCTTTTTTCCTTTCCTGTTTTTTCTCTCGTCTTTCCGTCTTTCTGGCTCCCACCTTGTCTGATTCTCTTTGCTTTTTCCCATCCGTTTTGATTTCTCCGTCTGTGTCCCCTTTTTTTCCTTTTTTCTTTTTTCGCTTTTTTTGTTCCTTCGACTTTTTCTTCCTATTCCTTTTTTTTCCTGTTTTTCCCCTTTCCTTCTCTGTTTCTCCTCTGTTTTTTTTTTTTTACTGTTGTCACGATCTGTCTGCTCCCCGTTTTTTTTCTTCCTCCCATCTTTACCTTTTCCCTTTTGCTCTTCCTGTTTTCTTCCTCTTATTTGTCTTTCTTCTGTTCAACTTTTTTTTTTCCCTTCCTCCCTTTCCCTCGCTTCCTTTCCCCGTTTGTCCTTTCTGCTTTCTTTTGGTTTCTCCTTGCCTTCTTTTTTTCCCTTCTTCGGTTTTTGTGTTCCATGCCCTGCTGTGTTTTCCTTTTGTCTTTCTTCATCTTTCTTTGTCTACTTTGTTTTTTTTCGTTTATTCCTTTCTCTCTTCCCTTCCGTGCTTGGTTGGTGGTCCTCTCTTCCCTTCGCGTCTTTTTTCGTTTGCCGTGTGTCCCTTTTTTGTTTTTTCTGTGTTTTTTTCTTTTCTCTTTTTTATTTCTGCCTTTCTCTGTTTTGTCCCCTTCTCCCCTTTCGCACCCTTTCTTGGCTCTTCCCTGTCCCCTTGTGCACCTCCGCTCTGTGCCTCTTTTGTTCTCTGTTTCTTCTTTCCTTTCTCTGCGCCTTCTCTCCTTCTCTAGTCCGGTTTTTTTCTTTTTTTTTCCTCTTGTCCCTTTGCTGTGTCCTTTTCCTTCCTTTCCCTTTGTCCCTGCCTTTTTCCTTTTTTTTTGTGTTTACCCTTTTCGTCTCTTCTTTTCCGCTGGCTTGCTTGTGCTTTTTTTTTCTCTTTTGTTTTATTTTTCTCTTCTCTTTGCTTGTCGTTCGCGTCTCCCCCCTCGTCTGACTTTTTCTCTTTTCTTGCGCCCTTGTATTTTCCCCCCTGCTAGTTTGTTTTTTGTCTGTGGTCCCCTTCTCTCCTTGTTCTTTTTTTTTTTTGCTTTGCTCGTTTTCTTCTTTCGCGGTTCCTCTCTTGCCCTTTTCCTTCTTTTCTCTTTTTTGCTTCCCCCTCTTTCTCTTGTTTCCTTTGTTTTTTCTCTTTGCTTGTTTCTTTCCTGGTCCTGTCCCTTTCTTTTTCCCGTTGGTGTCTTCCTCTTCTTCGTTCTCTTTTGCCCCCCTTTTTTCCCCTGACCCTTCTCCTGCCCCTCTTTCCTTTTCTTTATTTTTTCGTTGTCTCGTTTTTCTCTCGTCCCCCTGTTCTTCTGCACGCTCTTTTGCTTCCGGTTCTCCTTCTTTTTTTTTTCCTCCTTCCCTATCCTTTCGTTACGCCCTCCTTTTGTTGGGTGTTGTTTTTTTTGTGTGTTTTTTCTGTCCCCTCTCTGTTTTCCTCCCCTTTTTTGTTCGTTGTCCTTTTCCTTTTTTTGTGTTGGTCTTCTTTCCTGGTTGTCTCTTCTGCGCTTCTTCCTGCTGCGTTTCTTGCTTTTTTTTTTCCGCTTCTCGTCCTTTGTGCTTTGTTTTTCCTTCTTGGCCTCCCGTCTCAGCCTTTCCTTCCCTCACTTGTTGTCTTTCTTCTTCTCCCGTCTCTGTCCTTCCCTTCCCTTCCCCAGTCCCTCCGTGTCCTTTTCTCTTTGATTCCCTTTGGCCTCTCGGCTTGTCCTTTCTTGTCTGTCTTTCATATTCCTCTGCTTTCTTCTGTGCTTTTTTTTCGTGTTCGCTTCTTTTTCCTTTTTTTTTTGCCCTTTGTCTATTTTTCTTTGTTTGTTCCCCTGCCTCTTCCTGCCTCCTTTTTCTCTTGTTCTTTTCTTCTTCCTTTTTGTCTGTCTTCTCTTTTATTCCCGTTCGTTCTTTCCGGCCGTTGGCCTTTCGTCCTCTTTCTCCTTACCTCTATTTTTCTTGCTTGTGTCGTCTCTCCTTTCCTTTTTTCCCTCGCTTTTTTTTGTTTTTTTCTCTGTCTGCGTTTCTCTGTCTTCTTTTTTTCCTCTTCTTTTTTCGCCTTTTCCTTTACCCCTTTTTGTTTTTCTTTTCTGTTTCTTATTTTTTAGCCCCTTATTTTGGCTTTTTTTCCGTTTCCTTTTATCTCCCTGTTTTTCTCTTTTCCCTTTTCCTTTTTGTCTGTCTGTGCCGCTTTTTCACTCCTTCTTGCTTCTTTCGTTTTCCCTTTCTTTTCTTTTCTATCCGTTTTGTGTTCCCCTTGCCTTCTCTTCCCTCTCTCCTTTCTCCCTTCTTGTTTTGCTGTTCCCGGCTTTTTTCCTTCTGTCCTTAGTCTTTGTTGATCCTCCTTGTTCCCTCCCCCCTTCGTCCCCTTTTATCCCCTTGTCGTCCTTCCGTCGTGTTCCTGTTTTTCTCTTTCCTCTATTGTTCGTGTTGTTTCTTCATTTCTTACTCTTTTTTCGTTTTCTTTCCCCTTCCTCGTTCCTTTTTGGACTTTTTTCTTGGTCCTCTCCCTTTCCCTCCTGTTGCTCTTTCTTTTTCTTTTCCCTTTTTCCTCTCTTTTTTCGTTGTTATTCTTTTCTTTCTGCCTCTCTCTTTTTCCTTTCCGTTTCTTCTCTTTCTTTGTGTTGCTGTGTGCTTCCTTTTCTTTTTTTCTTTCCCGTCTTTCTTTTTGTCCTTGTGCTGGCTGGTTGTTTCCCGTGCTCTCGTTCTTGGGTTGTGGTGCTTCGATTTGTCCTCTCCCTGTTCTCTTTCTTTCGCTTACCTTTTTTTATTTTTTGTCGCTTCTTACTTTGTTTTCTCCCGTTGTGTCTATCCCTCCTGATGCCTCCCTTTTTCTTTTGCTGCTTTTCTCGTTTGCCGCCTTCGTTCCCTTCTCCTCTCCTTCTTCCGTTTTCCTTGTGTTTTTTGCCCACCTTTCTTTTCTTTTCCCTTCTTCGTTTTGTCTTTGTTTTGCTCCTTTGGTTTTTTCATTTTCCCTCCCCCCCGACCCCTTCTCCTTTTTCTTTTTCCTCCTTGTTTGTTCCTCTCCTTCTCTTTCTTCCTTTCGTTTGTTTTTCTTGCGTTCTCCTTCCCTTTCCTTTTTTTGTGTTGCTTTTTTTCTTTTTCCCTTCCCCTCTCTTCGTTTTCCCCTCTCCTTGTGTTTTCCTTCTTCTTTTTTTCTATTTCGATCTTTTTGTTTCCTTTTCTGTCTTTTTCTTTTCTGGTTCCCCCTTTCCTCTTTCTGTTTTGTTTTTTTCCGCGTTGTGTCTCTTTTTCTCCTCTCCCCCCTTTCTTCTCTGTTTCCCGTTCTTTTGCCGCTTTTCTTCCCTTTCTCTGCGTTCCTTGTTTTCCCTTGATTGTTGTGTCGAGCGGGCGCCGCCTCTCCCCTTCGCTCTGCGCCTGTCTTTAGTCTTCTCCTTCTTGTTTCCCTTTCCTTGTTGTTCGTTCTCCTCTCTCCGTTTTGTGTTCCCTTGTTTGTTGTTCTTTCTTTGGTCCCTGCGTTCTTTTTTCCCCTCTGTTTTTCCCTTTCCGTTTTGTTGTCATTATTCTCCCCTCTTTCTTTTCCTCCTTTCTTCGCGCCTTGTTTTGGGTTGTTTCTCTTTTTGCCCGTTGCTTCTATTCCTCTTTCTTTTTGTTTGTTGTTTTGTCGTTCCCTTCTTGCCGGGTTCTTGCTCCTCCTTCTTGGTTTTTTCCCTCTCCTCTTGTTTCCCCGCACTCTCTACCTCGTTCCTTTTTCTTTCCCTCCTCCCTTTTTTTTCCTCCTCCTCTTCTGTTTTCCTTTTTTTCTTCTGTCCTGTCTTTTTCTGTTCTTGTCTCCATCCTGTTTTCTTCTTGTTTTTTCTCCCCCTTTCTTCTTGGTTCCCCCTTGGCGCTTGTTTTCTTGCCTTTCCTTGTCTTCTTTGTTTTTTTTTCTCCGTTTCCCCTTTCCTGTTTTTTCTTTTTCTCTTGTTCTGCCCCCCCCTTCTTTCTTTTGATAGAATTCCTCTTGCCCCTCTCTCTTCCTTTTGCCTGTGTTGTCGCCCTTCCGTTACTTCTTCTCTTCCTTTTTTCCTTTCTACTTCTCGTTTTTCCCCTCTTGCTGTCCTCTTTTCCTTTTTTGCTTCTTCCTCTGTTGGCGGCTTTTTCCTTTGTGTGTCCTGCTGTTTTTCTTCCCTTGTTTCTTCTTCTCTTTTTTTGTTTCTCCCGTGTGTCTTGTGTTTTGACGCGTTCCGCTCGGTTCCCTTTTTCATTGTTCTTCCCTCCGTTTCCTTTTCGCTCCGTTTCATCCCGTGCCTGTCTTTGTCTTTTCGCTTCTCCCGTGTTCGTCTTTCCGCCCTTCTTCTTTTTGTCCTTTAGTTTTTTTTTTTTTTTCTTTTTCTTTGGTTCTTTGGGTTGTTCTCCTCGCCTGTTTTCCCGCTTTTCCTTCTTCCCACCGTTTCCCTGCCCTTCTTTTTCCTTTTAGTTCCTCTGGTTTTTCCCCCTTCCTGTGTGGTTTTTTCTGTTGTCATGGTTCCATTCTTTTTTGTTCTTGCTGTTCCCCCGTCTCCCTTCCTTTCTGCCTTGCCTCCGTCTGTTTGCCCCCGCACTTCTCTCGTCTCTCCCGTGTCCGTCTTTCTTTTGTTTCCTTCTGTTGTTCTCTGTTTTTGCCGTCCCGTCGTCTCCCTTTCCTTTTCTTCTTTGCTTCCTTTCCTCGTTCGCTTTCGTTGTTTGCTCCCTCCTCTCCTTTCTTTTTCTCTTTTTTTTTTTTGGTTTGTCTTTTGTCGCTTTTGCTTTTTAGTTCCTTTGTCCTTCTTTTGTGACTTTTTTCTTTTCTTTTCTTGCTGTCCTCCTTTCTCGTTTCTCTTTGCTGACCTAGTCCTTCCTTTTCTTCCCTCTACCTCTTCGTCTTTGTCCCGTCGTTGTCTTTTGTGTTTCTCTTTTCCTCGCGTCCCCCCCCTTTTCTGTGTTTCTATTTTCTTAGTTCTCGCCCTTATGTTTTTGTCTGTCTTTCTTTCTCCCTCCCTCTGTCTGTTTGTTCCCCTTTTCTTTCTGTTGTCTTGCCTTGTTCTCACTTCCTCGCGTCTCTTGCTTGTGCGTTGTTTTCTTGTGTCTTGCGTTCTGCTGTTGACGTGTGTGTCTCTCCCCCCTTCCTCTTCTCTTTTGGTCCGCTACTGCTCCCTGTTCCCCTGTTTCTTGTTGTTTCTTTGTTCTCCCTCTTTTCGAGCCTCTTCCCTGCTTCCCCCTTTTTTTTCTTCCCTCGTCTGTTCGGCGCTTCCTTTTTTCTCTTCCTTTTGCAGGCTTCCCTGTTCTCTTTGCCGTGCCGGCTCTCCCGCCTCTTCCTCCTTGTCCTGGGGTTTCGTCTCCTTTCCTTTTGGCCTCTCGCTTCCCCCTTTCTTGCCCCTTTTCCCCCCCTTCCTCCTCTTTCTCCCTTTTTTTCCCTCTCTCTCTCTCGCCCCTGTGTCTGCGGCGTGCTCTCGCTCTCGCTCTGTGCTCTGGCAGGCACTCGCTCTCGCTCTCTCTCTCGCTCTGGTCTCTGGCAGGCTCTCGCTCTCGCTCTCTCTCTCGCTCTGTGCTCTGGCAGGCTCTCGCTCTCTCCCTCTCTCTCGCTCTGTGCTCTGGAAGGCCTCGCTCTCGCATCCTCTCGCTCTCGCTTGTGCTCTGGCAGGCTCTCGCTCTAGCTCTCTCTTCTCGCTCTGTGCTCTGGCATGCTCTCGCTCTCGATTCTCTCTCTCGCTATGTGCTTCTGGACAGGCTCTCGCTCTCGCCTTCTCTCTCTCGCTCTGTGCTCTGGCAGGCTCTCTATCTCGCTCTCGCGCTCTCTCTCTCGCTCTGTGCTCTGGCAGGCTCTCTCTCTCGCTCTATCTCTCGCTTCTGTGCTCTGGCAGGCTCTCCGCTCTCGCTCTCTCTTCGCTATGTGCTCTGGCAGTCTCTCTCTCTCTCTCTCTCGCTCGCTCTGCGCTCTGGCAGTCTCTCTCTCTCTCTCTCTCTCTGCGCGCTGGCAGTCTCTCTCTCTCTCTCTCTCGCTCGCTCTGCGCTCTGGCAGTCTCCGCCTCTCTCTCTCGCTCTCGCGCTGTGCTCTGGCAGGCTCTCGCTCTCACTCTCTCTCTCGCTCTGTGTCTGGCAGGCTCTCGCTCTCTCTCTCGCTCCGCTCTGTGCTCTGGCAGGCTCTCGCTCTCTGTCTCGCTCTGTGCTCTGGCAGGCTCTCTCTCTCGCTCTGTGCTCTGGCAGTCTCTCGCTCGCTCTGTGCTCTGGCAGGCTCTCGCTCGCTCTGTGCTCTGGCAGGCTCTCGCATCTCTCTCGCTCTATGCTCTGGCAGGCTCTCGCTCGCTCGCTCTGGCAGGCTCTCGCTCGCTCGCTCTGGCAGGCTCTCGCTCGCTCGCTCTGGCAGGCTCTCGCTCGCTCGCTCTGTGCTCTGCAGCTCTCGCTCGCTCGCTCTGTGCTCTGGCAGGCTCTCGCTCGCTCGCTCTGTGCTCTGGCAGGCTCTCGCTCGCTCTCTCGCTCTGTGCTCTTGGACAGGCTCCTCGCTCGCTCGCTCTGTGTCTGGCTGGCTCTCGCCTCCGCTGTGCTCTGTGCTCTTGGCAGGCTCTCGCTCGCTCTCTCGCTCTCTCGCTCTCTCTCTCTCTCGCTCTCTCGCTCTCTCTCTCTCTCTCTCTCGCTCTCTCGCTCTCTCGCTCTCTCGCTGTCTCTCTCTCTCGCTCTGTGCTCTGGCAGGCTCTCTCTCTCGCTGTCTCTCTCTCTCGCTCTGTGCTCTGGCAGGCTCTCTCTCTCGCTCTGTGCTCGGGCAGGGTCTCTCTCTCGCTCTCTCTCTCGCTCTGTGCTCGGGCAGGCTCTCTCGCTCTCCGCTCTCTCGCTCGCTCTGTGATCTGGCAGGCTCTCGCTCTGATCTATCTCTCGCTCTGTGCTCTGGGCTGGCTCTCGCTCACGCTCTCTCTTCTCGCTCTGTGGCTCTGGCAGGCTCTCGTCTGCTCTCTCTCTCGCTCTGTGCTCTGGCAGTCTCGTCTCTCGCTCTCTCTCTGTTCTGTGCTCTGGCAGGCTCTCGCTCTGTCTCTCTCTCTCGCTCTGTGCTCTGGCAGGCTCTCTCTCTCGCTGTCTCTCTCTCTCGCTCTGTGCTCTGGCAGGCTCTCTCTCTCGCTGTCTCTCTCTCTCGCTCTGTGCTCTGGCAGGCTCTCTCTCTCGCTGTCTCTCTCGCTCTGTGCTCTGGCAGGCTCTCGCTCTGTGCTCTGGCAGGCTCTCGCTCTGTGCTCTGGCAGGCTCTCGCTCTGTGCTCTGGCAGGCTCTCGCTCTGTGCTCTGGCAGGCTCTCGCTCTGTGCTCTGGCAGGCTCTCGCTCTCTCGCTCGCTCTGTGCTCTGGCAGTCTCTCTCTCTCGCTCTCTCTCTCTCGCTCTCTCTCTCTCGCTCTCTCGCTCGCTCTCTCGCTCTCTCGCTCTCTCTCTCGCTCTCGCTTCTCTCTCGCTCTCGAATCTCTCTTCTTCACTCTCTCTCGCTCACGCTCTCTCTCGCTCTCTCTCTCGCTCTGCGCTCTGGCAGTCTCTCTCTCTCGCTCTGCGCTCTGGCAGTCTCTCTCTCTCTCTCGCTCTGCGCTCTGGCAGTCTCTCTCTCCTCTCTCTCTCGCTCTGCGCTCTGGCAGTCTCTCTCTCTCTCGCTCTGTGCTCTTGCTCTCGCTCTGTGCTCTTGCTCTCGCTCTCGCTCTGTGCTCTCGCTCTCGCTCTGTGCTCTTGCTCTCGCTCTCGCTCTGAGTGCTCGATCGCTCTCGCTCTGTGCGCTTCGCGCTTCGCTCGCTCCTCTCTCTCGCTCGTGCGCTGTAGTGGTCTGCGTTAGCGCTCTCCCTCTGAGAGCGCGAGCGGGAGAGAGCGCGCAACGCGACGAGAGGGCGGGGAGAGAGAGACAGAAGAGCGAGCGCGGCGGCGGAGAGCACGCGCGCGAGAGAGGGGAGCAGATATCAAAAAAAGTATGGGATGCCCACAATAAATACGAAGAATAGTATGGGATGCTTAAATACGGGAAAAGAAAAAAATCGGTACAGATTGACAAAAGAAGAAAAACAACAGAAGAAACGAAACAAAGTCTCATAAAAACAACTACATATAAGAGAACTTAAAATGATTTAAGAGAATCAAAGCGAAAAATGACAAAAAACTACTAGCCTCTAAAACGATATAAAACAAACCCGGTAATCTATAGACTCTAACTGACGTAAAGCAAGAGTTTTTATGAGAGATATGTATCTTCAGAAAGCAATGAATCACGAAAATAAATGGGATACAATTTTGCCCCAATTGAGTAGTTTGAAAAACCGATCAAACGGCAACCAGAATATAAAGGAACGAATATAAACAAGAGAAAAATAAAATAAGAAGCCAAGATAAAAAATAAAATCACTAAATATATATTACAAAAAAGAACAGAAATTACCGAGTTACTAATATAATTAACCAATGAGTAATGAGACTCGCTGCAAGAACAGACACATAACAGTCACGAAAGAGACGAAGCAGAGTGCAGAAAGGTAAAATCTAGAAATAACATAAATAAAACAAGCAGAGAATGTAACGTGAACACATCACGATGATATCTAAAAAATGACAAAAGTCAACTAAGCCTCATACTATGGCACAAAGAACTAGAAATTAATCCCACACAACGCAACACCCATGCCCACCCACTACCATCCTCACATAACATCGGGGAGTAATGCCACCTCACCCGAGAAACCCCCCACCGGAATTCATATTTCGCAACACCCCTCCGGCTACAAACCGCCGTCTAGCGTACCCGATACGACGATTATGACAAAATGACACAAACACACAAAGACACACACACTCAACAAACACCAACGCAAGGGAAAATAACGCAACAAGCAAAACAAAACACCACATTCACAGCAAATTACAAAGCATAACAGCCCGAACTCAATAACCAAGACCGAGTAGAAGCCGGCCAGACCCATAGTAGCTCTAATGAAAGAACCAAACCGGGGAGGTAGACTTATTTCAACCAACACAACCGCAGACGCACGCGCTTTCCGCCCCCCCCACTCCCCCTCCCCCAGGCCCCCCGAATCCCCTCCGCCCCTACCCCGGCACTCCCACTGCCTCCACCTCGTTTACCCCCTCCTGACCCACACCTCCTCCCCGCCCTATCCCACCACCTCGTGTCCCTCCCATCCCCCTCCACCCAACCATCTCACCCCCGCCCCCCCCAATACCATCCCACCTTAACCCCCCCCCCCTCTCTGCTCGATCCCCCCTCCTCGCCGCCCGCTGCTCATTCCCTCCTTCTCCTCTCTTCTCGCTCTGTGCTCTCTCTCCCTCTCTTCTCGCTCTGTGCTCTCTCTCCCTCTCTCTCGCTCTGTGCCTTCCTCTCTCCCTCTCGCTCTGTGCTCTCTCTCTCCCTCTCGCCCTGAGCTCTCTCTCTCCCTCTCGCTCGGTTCTCTCTCTCTCCCTCTCGCTCTGTGCTCTCGCTCTCTCTCTCTCTCTCTCCCTCTCTCTCGCTCTGTGCTCTCGCTCTCTCTCTCTCGCTCTGTGCTCTCGCTCTGTGCTCTCGCTCTCTCTCTCTCGCTCTGTGCTCTCGCTCTCTCTCTCTCTCTCCCTCTCTCTCGCTCTGTGCTCTCGCTCTCTCTCTCTCTCTCCCACTCTCCTCGCTCTGTGCTTCTCGCTCTCTCGCTTCTCTCCCGCTATCTAGCTCTGTCGCTCTCTGCCTCTCTCTCTCTCTTCCCTTCTCTCGCTCTGTGCTCGTCGCTATCTCTCTTCTCTCCCTCTCTCTCGCTCTGTGCTCTCGGCTCTCTCTCTCTCTCTCCTCTCTCTCGCTTGTGCTCTCGTCTCTCTCACTTCTCTCCCCTCTCTTGCTCGCTCTGTGCTCCGACTCTCTACTCTTCTCTCTCCCTCTCTCTCGCTTGTGCTCTCGCTCTCTATCTCTCTCTCCCTCTCTCGCGCTCTGTGCTTCGCTCTTCTCTCTCTCTCCTTCATCTCGTCTGTGTCTTCTCTCTCTCCCTCTCTCTCGCTCTGTGCTCTCGCTCTCTCTCTCTTCTCCCTCTCTCTCGCTATGTGCTTCGCTCTCTTCTCTCTCTCTCCCTCTCTCTCGCTCTGTGCTCTGCTCTCTCTCTCTTTCTCTCCTCTCTCTTCAGACTCTGTGCTCTCGTCTCTCTCTCTCTCTCTCCCTCTCTCTTCGCTCTGTGCTCTCGCTCTGTGCTCTCGCTCTCTCCCTCGCTCTCGCTCTGTGCTCTCGCTCTCTCTCTCCCTCGCTCTCGCTCTGTGCTCTCGCTCTCTCTCGCTCTGTGCTCTCGCTCTCTCTCTCGCTCTGTGCTCTCGCTCTGTGCTCTCGCTCTGTGCTCTCGCTTGGTGCTGTCTCGCTCTGTGGCTTGCTTCTCCCTCTCTCTGCTCTGTGCTCTCGCCTCTCTCTCTCCTCGATCTCGTCTGTGCTCTCGGCTCTCTCTCTCTCTTCCCTCTTCCTGCTCTGTGCGCTCTCGCATCTCTCTCTCTCCCATCTTCTCTCGCTCTGTGCTCTGTCTCTTCCTCTCTCTCCCTCTCTCGCTCTGTGCTCTCGCTCTCTCGCTCTCTCTCTCTCTCTCCCTCTCTCTCGCTCTGTGCTCTCTCTCTCTCTCTCTCCCTCTCTCTCGCTCTGTGCTCTCGCTCTCTCTCTCTCTCTCCCTCTCTCTCGCTCTGTGCTCTCGCTCTCTCTCTCTCTCTCCCTCTCTCTCGCTCTGTGCTCTCTCTCTCTCTCGCTCTGTGCTCTCGCTCTCTCTCTTGCTCTCGCTCTGTGCTCTCGCTCTCTCTCTCTCTCTCTCCCTCTCTCGCGCTGTGATCTCTCGCTCTCTCTCTCTCGCTCTCCCTCTCTCTCGCTCTGTGCTCTCGCTCTCTCTCTCTCTCTCTCTCTCTCTCTCTCTCTGTGCTCTCGCTCTCTCTCTCTCTCTCTCCCTCTCTCTCGCTCTGTGCTCTCGCTCTCTCTCTCTCTCTCTCCCTCTCTCTCGCTCTGTGCTCTCGCTCTCTCTCTCCCTCGCTCTCGCTCTGTGCTCTCGCTCTCTCTCGCTCTGTGCTCTCGCTCTCTCTCTCTCTCCATCTCTCTCGCTCTGTTGTCTCGCTCTCTTCTCTCTCGTCTCCCTCTCTCTCGCCTCTTGTGCTTCTCGCTCTCTCTCTCTCTCCCTCTCTCTCGCTCTGTGCTCTCGCTCTCTCTCTCTCTCTCTCCCTCTCTCTCGCTCTGTGCTCTCGCTCTCTCTCTCTCTCTGCTTCTCCTCTCTCTCTCGCTCTGTGCTCTCGCATCCACTCTCTCTCTCTCTCCACTCTGCTCTCGCTATGTGCTCTCGCTCTCTCCCTCGCTCTCGCTCTGTGCTCTCGCTCTCTCTTCTCCTCGCTCTCGCTCTGTGCTCTCGCTCTGTGCTCTCGCTCTGTGCTCTCGCTCTGTGCTCTCGCTCTGTGCTCTCGCTCTGTGCTCTCGCTCTGTGCTCTCGCTCGCTCTCTCTCCCTCGCTCTCGCTCTGTGCTCTCGCTCTCTCTCTGTGCTCTCGCTCTCTCTCTGTGCCAGTGTTTTCTCTCGCTCTCTCTCTGTGCCAGTGTTTTCTCTCGCTCTCTCTCTGTGCCAGTGTTTTCGCTCTCTCTCTCTCTCCCTCCCTCTCGCTCTATGCTCTCGCTCTCTCTCTCTCTCCCTCGCTCTCTCTCTCTCGCTCTCGCGCTCTCGCTCTCTCTCTCTCTCGCTCTCCCTCTCTCTCTCTCGCTCTGTGCTCTCTCTCTCTCCCTCTCTCTCGCTCTGTGCTCTCGCTCTCTCTCTCGCTCTCGCTCTGTGCTCTCGCTCTCTCTCTCTCGCTCTCTCTCTCTCCCTCTCTCTCTCTCTCTGCGCTCTCTCTCTCTCTCTCTCTCTCTCTCTCTCTCTCCCTCTCTCGCTCTGTGCTCTCTCTCTCTCTCGCTCTGTGCTCTCCCTCTCTCTCGCTCTGTGCTCTCCCTCTCTCTCGCTCTGTGCTCTCCCTCTCTCCCTCTGGGCTCTATGCTCTCCCTCCCTCTCGGCTCTATGCTCTCCCTCCCTCTCGGCTCTATGCTCTCCCTCTCTCTCGGCTCTATGCTCTCGCTATCTCTCGCCTTGTGCTCTCCTCTCTCTCGCTCTGTGCTCTCCCCTCTCTCGCTCTGTGCTCTCCGCCTCTCTCTTCGTATGTGCTCTCCCTCTCTCTCGCTCTGTGATATCCTCTCTCTCGCTCTGTGGCTCTCCCTCACTCTCTGCTCTGTGCTCTCCTCCCTCTCTCTCGCTATGTGGCTCTCCCGCTCTCTCTCGTCTGTGCTTCCTCTTCTCGCTCTGTGCTCTCTCTCACTCCTCGCTCTGGGCTCTCTCTTCTCTCTCGTATGGTGCTCTCCTCTCTCTCGCTCTGTGCTCTCCCTCTCTCTCGCTCTGTGCTCTCCCTCTCTCTCGCTCTGTGCTCTCCCTATCTCTCTCTCTCGCTCTGTGCTCTCGCTCTCTCTCGCTCTGTGCTCTCCTCTCTCTCGGCTCTATGCTCTCCCTCTCTCTCTCCCTCTCTCTCGGCTCTATGCTCTCGCTATCTCTCTCGCTCTGTGCTCTCGCTCTCTCTCTCGCTCTGTGCTCTAGCACTGTGCTCTCGCTCTGTGCTCTCGCTCTGTGCTCTCGCTCTCTCTCGCTCTCGCTCTCTCTCGCTCTGTGCTCTCGCTCTCTCGTTTACATTTGCTTCTTAGCAGATAAGGCATGTCCTGGCAAAACCCCTTTAAGTCCTGCAGTTTTCACTTGGCAATAAGACTAATAGTCAGACACTTCCTGTTCTGTAGAGAAAGATTCTCAGTTGTCTTCTCATTATCAGCACTGCGTGTTGACCTGACAGCAGTCTGTGTAATGTATTAACATACAATTGTATGCAAAAAAAGATTATAAAGTGTAAAAAATAGTAACCCCTTAGTAGGATTTGTAAAAACAATAAAGAAAAAAGTTCAAAACATGAAGTGTGGAAAAAATAAATTAATAAAAATATTTAATGGCAAAAAACTAATTGTACATAGTTACATAGTACGGTTGAAAAAAGACACGTGTCCATCAAGTTGAATCTAGGATGGGGAAAATGTGGGTGAAGGGAGAGAGACAAGGACTTCAAGCCCAGCCTCCCCATTGGTTAATGCCCTGAAACCCACCAAGGCTATAGACAACCAATCTGCTCTAGTGGAGACCCCATCTCTGACCCCAGAGCCTCCACCAGCCAGGATCCAGAATTTTACATAGCTCCATACGCTAGTATATGTAGTACATATAAAACCCCCCTACCTATAATAGATATCCACATGATTGTAATAACCTGTAGAATTTAACAGTTGATTTAGTGTGAACCATGAATAGTATAGAAAAAAAAATGATTATACAGTAATTTTTATGTATCCTGAAATTACACCCTCAAAAATACAACTTCATTAGGCAAGTCCCCATATAAATGTGTCCCTGAAAAAATAAAAAAAAGTTATTACTAGAATATGCCATCAGTATCTGATAGGTGCGGGTCCCATCACTGAGACCCGCACCTTCTCCTAAACAATGGGAGGTCCCAGTTTAGCTGAGTGCCAATACTTTTCTTAAAGGGGTTGTCTCAGTGCATTGATTCATGTTATAACAGTCCTGTTTTCTTGGTTTCACTTGTTGTTTCAAGGGGCGTTTCTAGGCTTCTACTAGCTGAAGCCAGGTCTGTAGCTATAGCGACAGCGCTGGCAGCCTATCAGGCGAGATCAAAACAGGTCTGTAGCTTTTTGTACCTGAGGTGCTGAAGCAGCCATATACAAGAGGGGAGATCTAGGAACAGGTAGGACATGTTTAATGGGACACCTTTGCAAAGTGACTTGTTTTTGCTAGAGTCTTTAACATATAAAGCAGCAATCCTTGTAGTGAGACAACCCCTTTAACTCCTAACTCCCATTCAAGTCTATAGGAGGGTTCCGACCTGCTCTCTGTTCAGCACGGAGAGGTTTTGGGCTCATTTAGGGGATAGGATCGGGTCCCACCTCTCCGAGTGATATGCCATCAAGGTCTGTAGTAAGACAACCCTTTAAGGGCTGGTGATTAAGGGGTTAAGTGAAGAAAGTATTCAGAAAAACTATGGATCTGCTTTTTATAATGTGTCCAAAAGCCATAAATTTCATATTTTTACTATATGTAAATGTTTGACAGGAAAGGTGACAGGTTGTAGTGACCCAGCAAATCCTGGCCGAGATCACAGCGTTCTGTGCGGCTGATATAAGAGGTGACTGCGAGTGATGGGTATGTGGACACTGCGTCGTTCTGTAGGGCCTATTTCTGACAACCGGAAGGTGCTCATATTTTAGGATCTTCTTATGACGCCAATAGACCTCTTGGGGTTCTGCTGAACCCACCTTAGATCATCATGGAACTCTATTGGCATCGGCGTTTGGTTCAGCAGAACTGCAAGAGGTCTGGGGATTATAGTTGTAATAGGGATCCTACAGTCAGCTTAAAGGGGTTTTCTCACCACAGTCATCATCTTTAAACATGTATGGAAAAGTAAATGAAGACTATTATCAAATACATTGCTGTTTTGATTTCACTTTGTTCACAAGATAAAGATGATCTTATCTACTGTTCGTGTACACAATTTTTTCTTGTTTACTGACCTCTCTACACTCGGTTATCTGGCTGCTCCAAGCTTCTGTCTGACCATGATCAGTTTCATCTCCAGTCTTAAAGCAGAGCTGATATGCCAATCACTGCTGCAGAACTACCCACAGCCTGACCAGGAAGTGCGAGTCTGAAGCTGGCTGTGGTTCCGTGAAACAGCATGGTGAGACAACCCCTTTAAGGTTGGGTTCACACTTTGTTATTCACTACATCAGGGTTATGTGGGGGGAAAAGTAGCCTGACAGATGTGGCAACAGAGTTGTGGTCCACCCATTTACATCCATAGAACAAACCTTGTCCTATTTGGACACATTTACTCTATTTGTCAAACGTACAGCATTTCTGTATGGGACATAAGTCTGGTCTGCCAAACTGTTGTATCCTGCGCACAAAGCGTACACCGCTGGGAAATAGAGAAAATGTAGTTCAAATAGGAATATGTTCTATTGAGGTCTATGAACAGGCCGCGTCGTCTTTACGGCATCTGTCAGGGAACCTTTTTTCAGACATCTCTGATATAAAGGAGAACAGTGTGAACCCATCCTTACATTCACATGATGGACGCTGAATCCGCCTCAGAAATCGGCATCCAAATCTGACTGCGATCCGCCTTCAATCGCGTCCACTGGAAAATCCGCATCGCTGTGCAAGAGAAGCTGATTTTCTGTGGCGCTGCAAAAAAGAATTGACATGTCAATTCCTGAGGTAGATCCTGTGCTGAATCCTCAACTCCCATTGCACTATATAGAAGGCTGAAAATCCACATCACATCCATGTCTAAAATCCGTGCTTACTGTTGTGGCATTTTAAACACGCTGATTCAGCGGTCAAATTTTCAGCCTCGGTCTCTGTTGCTAATAGCAAGGGGGCTCTCGTACTAAAAAAACACTAAATCAAATTGCAGCACACAATTTTTTAGGCTTTGATTATTATGGACATTGATACACGGTATCAGTCTAGAGGCTAGGCCGTTTCACAGAGGATTCCCTAGACTTCATACAATTGTACCTCTTCTTAGCTGTGAGCAGGATTAGGCTATGTTCACACGGCTCATTCACGGCGTAATAATGGGACGGATTTCGCCCGCAATTACGCCGTGTGCGGCGGGGCGGGGTGTCGGCAGCTCTCCGACCCCATAGACATTCATTATCCACGGTGCGTATACGCCGTGAATAATTGACCTGTTGCTTATCTCCCCCCGCGCCGTATTTCGCGAGCGGGGAGCGGAGACGTAATCCGTCGTTCTCTGAGAACTGTGGATTACTGTAATGACTGGGACAGATTTCACCCGTAATTTGCGCATTACGGCACGCAATTCGGGCTGAAATCCATCCCAAAATAAGCCGTGTGAACATGGCCTTAGGGTCATAGTTGGAATTAGGTCTGTTTCATAATGGACACCACTGGCGTCCAAAAGACCCAATGACGTCAATGGCATCCATCAGGTGGGTACAAAGGTTTCATGAGTGGAGCCCCTGTTCGTAGGCTTATAGGAGGTTGTCTCAATACCAGGATTGCTTTTTTATGTTAAAGAGAGCTTGCAAAAACAAGTCACTTTGCAATGTGTGTCCATTACAGTGTACCTACCTATTCCTAGATATTCCCTCTTGTATGGGCTGCATCAGCTCCTCAGGTCGACTATAGCTTACAGACATGTTTGATCTTCTCCTGATAGGCTGCCAGAACTGTGCTATAGTCTACAGACCTGGCTTCTGAGCATAGTAGAAGCTAGGAAACACGGCCCTGAATTCAAAATGAAACCAAGAAAACAGGACTGAGGTGAGATGAATCAGTGGAGTGAGACAACAAATATCTTCAGTTGGATAAACATTATAAAAACAATTCTATCTGTTTAGGGACATTGTAGACGTTATTGGGAACATTTTAACTTGTAAGTGACGTTCTTTACATTTTTTTTTTTTTTAAGCCTTGCCCAAACCATTATGACATTATCTGCCTTGACAGAGTTAGGTGCCCAGTTTTATGAAGCTTTTATGACACTACCCACCAATACCCTCTGGGCAAAATACTGAGCCTGTTACCTCCTCATTTCCGTGCCCACCATGCTTTTCAGAGTCCCCAAATTCTGTACTTAGTATTTTTGGGTCACTATGGTACTGGCACTATTACTTTGGCGTCGTCAAGTGCCCTGAATAGGAACAGTGCCCCAAACACAAGTAGTGCCCATCAGGGTAATAATGCTTAAAGAGGACCTATCACCTCTTGAAGTAACAGGTCACTAAAATACAAACTCTTCCTTAAATATGATTCATAAGGAAAATCAAAGTCTTTCATCTGTAGTTTTTAAATAAAAGCGCTGGCCCTTTAAGACTAGAGTGAAGTTGGCCCACGTTAGCAGCTGACACCATGATGGATCATTATTTTGACAACTACTGGAAACTAACTGCTTCTGTGCTAGGAGAGTCCACTGAGCTGGGAGAGTACACTAGCAGCAGTGTAATATAGATAGGTAGCTGTGAACAAGGGCCGTGCTGGCTGGAAACGCGTTGGAGTTCTTGTTTTTTTAGTTCTTGTTTTAGTCTTTTTTTTTAGAAATTTTGATATTCTTACCTGTTAGATCTTCGGAGTTTGTGCTCGAAGCAAAGTATAAGTGTAATATAGATGTCTGTGTTCTATGGAGGAGAAGGTTGAAGCAACAAGTAAACCCTGTCACTCTATGTCCTCTGTGTGCTGTGTCTGTAGTGTATGTATAGTGAGAGACTCAGATTAACCCCTTACAAGCAGCTATGCCCTCGCCTCCCCCTGCACAGTTGGTATCTCCCACAGAAGGAATCCTACTAGATAATGATCACTGGCAAAGTGAAAGTAAAACCTGTTCCCTAGACAAACCACAAAATAGAGAGAAAAAAGCGCACCACGTCTAATATCGTAAGGATATAAAATAGGGTGGAATGTGGTATTGGTGTCGCTTGCCTCTTATGGTTGTACAAGCTATGGTACAACACATACAAAGCACATGGAATTCCATTGTATAAGGTTCTGAGCAGTCACTTCCTTCTAGAGGTCTTCTGGACTCCTTCACACATAGAGAGTCTTTGGAAGAAAATCAGCAGAAGATCGCAGCTCCGTGGAGTGTTGATCAATAGAAGGCAAGGAAGAAGACAAGCGCTTCATATCGAGAAAATCATCAATAGTAACTGACGCTGGAACTTAAAGGGTGTTCGCCACAAAGTAAATTGAAATGGAAGCTTGCAAATGAAATAACAAATATTTTCACCTTTCCATTATTTATTAAATAACTCTGGATCGTTTTTGTTTTGCTGCTCCTTTATTTATCCAGATTGTTTACAGCTCATCATACAGGGGATACGACAGGGTGAGAGCTCCTCGCAGTCTGTCGCCACATGCTCTCCAGGGCTATCACACATCTTCTGCAGTTAATGAGTGTTCAAAACCAGGTGCTGTCATTCTACTCTGTCCTTTGTCTCTTAGTAATTAGTCAAAACAGTCGCAAAGAAATACAATTAAAGAAAACCATCAATAGGTTTGTGCCATTGATCAAGAGAAAAAAACACCGGTTTGGTTCCTGCAGGGATTTGAACTTAGGGTCCTTGTGCCTGGAGGCAAAAATTTACCTCTCAGCTACTCACAATTGCTTTACATAACCAGACTTTCTTTGACTACAGAGATGAAAGGCCTGGTTTGTCATCCTGCTGGGAGTAAATGATATGCAAGATTCAAAAACATCACACACCCCCTTCTGAGCATACAGAGCTGAAGAGCTGGATGCAGGAGGTATGAAATGAGATTTTGGCAAAACCCCTTTAACTATGATCTGTTGTCCGTATTATTGCTTGATGTAGGTAAGTATTAAAAGTATTTCGATCCGGAACGCTTGTCTTTTTCCTTCCCTTCTATTGAGAGACACTCCACGGGGTTATGATCTTCTGCTAAAACCTGTCCCCTTGTAGTACTGAGGGAAATCCTCTGCATTGCTAATGACATGTATTAGAGAAAAGTCTTATCATTTCATCTACTATCAATTTTTGTGTGGAGGTGACAGGTGCTCTTTAAATAGTGTCCCATATGGTCTTTGTGCTCAACTCAGTAATGCTGCGCCCACTAAGCCCCAAACAGCAGTGGGATCCCTTTTTATATCCCAAACCACGTTGTAATGCTTCTCTTAGTGCTCCCCAGAGGAGTAATTTTCCTGGTTTCTGCCTAATATAGTAATTATAGCTTCTCACCCCCGAGCTAATGGTGTGTTCACACGGCGTAATGTCGGTCCGTACTTTGGCGCGTAATTGCACTTCGATACGCCTGAGGTATGGGCTGATATTAAGGTAATTCATAGTTCTCATTGAGAGCTATGATTACCTGTTCAATGAGAGCTTTAGAGTGACACGCTGGCCTGCGCGGGCATAGAGCGGCGCGCACAGTACACGCTGTACACACCCGACACTAAGGCTATGTTCACACGGCTTATTTCGGGGCTTATTTACGTCCGCAAATACGTCCCGAAATACGTTTCAAATAATGAACAATTATGTTATGTTCACACGGCAATATCCCGGATGTATTTCAGTCCGTAATGGGTTACGTCTCCTCTCCCTGCTCGGCGAATCCGCCGCGGGGGGAGATAAGTGACATGTGAATTACTAGCGGCGTATACGCACCGCTAGTAATGCAAGTCCATGGGCCGGCGAGGTGCCAGCCCCCCGCCCCTGGCCACACGGCGTTATTACGTCCCGCAGTTAAGCCGTGTGAACATAGCCTTAGATTAGCATTGATTCCAATGTAAAATACGCCTTGTCATTCACACGAGGCGTATTTTCGCGACGTATTTGCGGGCGTAAATACGCCCGTAAATACGATCGTAAAATTAAGTCCCCTGTCACTTATTGAGGCCACACTTTGTGACACGTATTTGGTACGTATTTGTGGATGTAAATACGTCCGTAAATACGCCCCGAAATAAGCCGAGTGAATATAGCCTAACAGTGATAACTTGAGTTGGTTGAAAAGTATCCTGTTCTGTTCAACTGAGCATGTGAAAAAAATCAAGTTTGTGACGTCCCACACACACATTTTTTCTGCTGCTTTAAATCTATCCCTAACCCTAGGTTTGGGGGTGGGGGGGGGGGGTGTTTGGGAAAGGAGGGGCAGACTGGAAGGTGATTACAAAGAGTGTCTTGCTCTGTGAGGACCCAAATACATCCAAAAGAGTATGTTCACATGGACCCAAAACACCGTGTGAACATACCCTAAGGGCGCCTTCTCACGGCACAGGACAAATACCGGCCGGTACTTGTCCTGTTTAGCGGCCGTCCCTACGGCCGCGGGATGGGGGTGGGGGGCGGCTTTTCTCCCCCTTCACATTAACAAGCACCGATTCCGTCCGAAAACCGTACGGAAGATTGTGCTTGTAGAATGTCTTGCGGGCGGAAAAACCGCCGGACGGAAAACCCGTGCAGTGGGGACAGTGGGGACTGCTGCACGGGTTTTCCATAGAGCCCCATTGTGCTCATTTTCGGACGTTTTTTCAGGCGGTCTGCAAAACCGCAAACCGTCTAAAAAACCGTCCGAAAACCCGTGCCGTGGGGGCAAGCATTAACACTTGTCCTGTTCTGCATTACACAGACAGCCCAGGCACTGTGTAACGCTTTACTTCCCCTGTGGTGGTGCAACAAGGAAATTGTATACCTCTTATCAGATTTTCCCACAAAGTAGCTCTGTGATTAACTTATTAGACCTTTTTTATAATAAGTATGGATTGTCACAGGTGAAAACCCCTTTAAGTTCAGGTGGTGCGTCTAACGAAACAGGATTTTAGTAAATATGTTCCTATTGCCCTAAGGTCTTAAAAAAAAAAAAATAATAATAATTTTGAAGGATAACTTCCCATTCCCTGACACCCTTGGTCTCTCCAGATACAGCGTCTTTTATTGATTAACATCACTAGCAATAGAAGTGATGCCGTGCCTGGAGCAATTTTGACATTGGACCAGAGGTTAGGCGGCACTTGGAGCGCAGAGGGTCCAAGGGCATCGGGGAATGGTAAGAGTGCTTTCACACAGCGCAGTTGTGGTGCAGTTTTAACTTTGCTGGTAATAAAGGCAGTTTAATTGGAGTAATCTTTTTTCACTTATCTGTTTGGAAAGTGACTAATCAATTAGTGGGTTTGTAATCCACAAGGCTGCTTTCACACAGCGCAGTTTTGGAGCAGTTTTAACTTCACTCCAATTACACTGCCTTTATTACCACAAGCTTCTTTCTCTTCTCTAAACTTTTTGGAAAGTGAGTAACCAATGAGTGTGTTTGTAATTCCGAAGACTTCAAACACCTTTCCGAACAATTTAGACAACTGTAAGAAGCTTGCTGATAATAAAGGCAGTTTAATTGAACGCAGTTAAAATTGCACCAAAACTGCACCCGACGTAACAAAAACAAAGACAAAAAAACCCCCTCACTAGCTTAGAGTTTGTGGTTTTTATTCTGCCCATACCAAATTCGACATCAACCGAACTGAGCCTACATTGTATTACAATCCTCTTTCTGTCCATTGAGGAAGGGGACATTTTTCTATCCTCCGTTTTGACTAGATGAACACTTGTAAGCTTTCTAATGAAGGTGTCTACATAATGAACCAGTTCTTTGAGTCAATTATCTAAGCATTTATATTTATTTTTAGAAGTCACTTCCTTCCAAGTCTTCATAGTGACTTTCTTTATGATGAAATGACATAAATCACAGCTGACAGTGATCACTTCAGCCAAGCTTACAGTAAAGTGAATGAAATTTTATTTCCAGGCAAGCTAAGTGCCCTGGCATCTATTCCAGTAGAGCGGATACCAGTCAGACTGCCTACCCGTCCAGCCTATTGGCCAATACAGTATAAATTCCATATAAATAAAGAGAACTCACCAGGGTGGTTTCCTTGAGGTTGTGGCATCTGTATAATGTCCTTTAAAGTCCAAAGGCATTGCCTCCATATTAGAGCAGCTCTCATGCAGAAGTTTCATGAATGAGCTCCAGCAGAAAGTGGTTATACAGAGCGTGTCCTTCTCTTTGGAGGAACCTGCGCTTCCATATATTACTTGGAGAACTGATTGGGCCCAATCTAATGTAACGTAGTGGTAACAGAGCACGGACAGGTTACAGTTGATTGCCTGGGGTCCATGCAGCAGGACAACTTGTGATCACTTAAAGGGACTTGCCAATTTAGTAAACCCATTTTCAAATATCCGGTTATAAAACTCTAAATTCATAGTGAAGTCTCCTTGGTTCAGTTTCCTCATCTTTTCGGCAGACTAGAAAGTTATTTCAAAGAGCGTCTCCTGCTCTGGAGGACCTGCCCTGATCTGAAGGGGCTTCACTTCCCCTGTGGTGGCGATGCAGGGAAATTGTATACTTCCAGATTTTCCACAAATTAGAACCTTGTGATTAATTTATTAGACCTTTGAAACAAGTAGGGATTGTCTAAAGTGGAGAACCCCTTTAAGTTCAGGTGGAATGTCTAACAAAATGTGATTGTAATAAGGAAAACTGTGCCCTTACCAAAGTGCCAATTAGTGTGCCAAGATGCAACCATCATTTGTTTGAAGGCTGTGTGATCAGCAAAGACCTAGTTCAAAGGTCCTGGGTCACGATTAAAACTCTGCAATGGCCCCCACTTGTAATGTGCTGTTTTAGTATAAAGGGAACTCGCCAGGACGTGTTCTCGAAGAGGTAGTCTCTGTAGGTGCCAAGTATAGCGGAGACCTCATTGCTGTCCACCGTTATGTCACTGGTTACGTGACACCCATAGCGATCGAAATTTAACTAACCAGTAGTGAAGACCCCTCTTGGCTCTTAAATGGGTTAATATATGTTCATTTCCCTACCATCCAGGCATCTGATCTCCCATATCTACTTTCTTCTCTCACGTAGAAATGAGGAAAATACTCTAGAGACCCTTCAGGATCATTAGGACACTGACTTGGGCCCCCAAAACGACGAAGTCTGGGAAACTATTCTCGTCTCTTAGAACTGTATCTTCTAATTACAATGATTAACGCAGCTTTTTATCCTGCACAGAGAATATTTCACTACTTCCAGACTTAGTAGGTTTCATAGAGGGTATGCGGATGAATGTTCGAAGTGCTGTCTAACCTCGGGACCTTCCTTCATTTAATATGGTCATGCCTGCAAGTGAAGGGTTTTTGGTCTCAAGTCATGAAGTTCTAAATGATGCCATGGGATCTCTGATCACACTCTCCTATGTCTGTTCTGGCTGGACCTAGGTAGCCTCAACTGTCGGCACAACCATACCCTTCTGGTTGAATCACTATACTATGCTTGAAAGGACTATGCTTGAAAGGCTACTGCTAGGAAATGGCCGTATCAAACCCTTGAGTTTAATCACAGTACCACTTGAAGTTTCTTTAGGTTTAGAACCACTTCTTAACAAATTGGACAAGCTATGGTGGAGGTGGTTGAGCTCCCCTGGCACAGTTGGTGGTGCTCAGGCCTTGTCTTATGAACATCCACCAAGCCCTTAGAACAACGTCCAAAACACATCTTTTGCAGCCCAAGCTTTTTGGGTTTAAAAATAGTTGAAAGGCAAAAAAAAGACGAACGTCCACCAGTTCCCCTTTTTGTTTTAAAGGGGTTTTGATCCAGGGGAAAGCAAAAAACCCAAGGGGGAAAAAGCCAATTGTTTTTTTTTTAAGGGAAAAATTCTTTCCCGACTCCAAATTTGGAAATGGGAAAAAAACCCCGGAAACAATCCCCCCTTTCCCCAGAACCCGGCACAAAATTGTTTTTTTATTTACGCTCAAAAAATGCACCCAACCCCTTCTGTAACTCTTTGTAATTCCCCCCTTTACATTTTCCCTTGAAAAGAAGTTCCAAGTCCGCTCTCAAACATAAGAACCTTTTTTGTTTAGTATAAATTTGTTCCCTAACTTTGGGGATTCCCCTTGTTTAGGCAGCCCCTGGGTAAAATAAATCTGAGGGTCCTATTCCCTTTTAATATATTTTAAAATTTTTTTTGTGTCCTCCCGAAGCCGTCTTTTCTCTAAACTAAATAACCCCAATCTTGCTAATCCTTCACTTTATCAATATCTGTCTTTTAGGCCCTGGTTATCTGCGAGAGTTTTTCTTTCTTTTTTTTTTCTTTTATCTTCTTCCTGCTCTGTTTCAAAGATCTCGTGTTCCATTATATCCTACGCAAAGCTTCTTTTTCTGCTGTTCACATTTCCTTTTATCGGTGCACACCTTTTGCCTGACTATGTAAAACAAGTAGAGATTTTTCCCTTCTGAAGCCCCTTTGGGCCTCTCCCCCAGCAACCAGTAAGTTTAAAAACTGCCACTATGAGTGGCAAATACCCGAAAACAGCTGTCTGAAGTTTGAACTTAATGGTTTGGTGAAATCCCACTCAATTGAAAGGGGCCTCCGCGAGTACATGTGAAACTGAGGAATAACTACATCCATAGAGTAGCCTGTGGAGCTCCTCGGCTTTTTCTCCTAAGCTATTGTTTATGCAAACGTCAGTGAGGTCTGAATGGAAAGTAAAACCCTCACACCGACCAATTTATTGTTTCCTCTCCCTTAGAGAGATTTTTCCCTTATGTAAAACAACTATTGGACGCTATTGGAATATGTTTGTGTTTACTGTGATGCAGTCTTTGTATATCATATTTTGTACTTTGCGCCTTCAGAATGTACTCAGTATGACTTTGCTAATAAAATTTACTGGTTAAGTAAAAGAAAAATGGTTTAACTAGGTCAAAATGCTCAGACGACAAAAGGGTTTAGGCATGTTATGAAAGTTAAATAAGGGTTTTATCTGCCTAGAAAGCATGGCTACCTTCTTCCAGAAACAGTGCCCCACTTGACTTTGAGTTTGTTTCGGGTACTGCTAGTCAGTGGAGCTGGACTGTAGTACCAGAAACAAACTCCTGGCCAGATGTAGCGCTGTTTTTAGAAGAAAACTTATATTTTCTAATTGTCCAACCAATTATAAATACATTTCGTACTCCAACTATGACTATCCCCAGTGCAGATTTTTGCATTATCCTGAAATAGTCATGTAGAAATCCTGCAGAGAACATAGCGTTACTCTTCTGCTGATCCGCTCCATTTTTGGGACCAGCTGTGGGGTGGGGATTAATCTTTTTGTATTACTGCTGTCGATGAAGAACAGTGTCAGACTGGACCACCAGATTACCAGTAGATTCTCTAGTGGGCTCAACCTTTGTCATAAGAATATACACCTAGTATTTTACCACAAATGTCTAATAGAAGACATCTATAGAACTAGTCCCCAGATATCCAATTAAATGGGTTGTCCAGTTTGCTAAAATTTTGGTCTATGGGGCTTCTTGGTTTGGTAAAAAAAAGGGGTTAAAATGGTTTTCTGGTTTAAAAAAAACAAATTGGGTGGAGTGAAATTTAAAAAAAATAAGACCCGGCACCCCAGGATCAGTGCTCAGTGGAGTCAGTTGCAAAAATGAGTCTTATATTATATTATTTTTTTTTTCTTTTCAATTTTACCCCCTATCTGACTCCCTAAAGTGTTTTTTATATGCTGGCAACCTCTTTGAATAAGGCCAGGATGGAAAAAAATAGAAAAAAAAAAAATCATACTCTCCTTCAGGTCTCCAGCTGCTGCTCTGGAGCCTCATGGAACCTGCCCCTCTTCACTTCCTTTGGTGTGTTCCAACACATTGGAGAGGCTCACACCCCATTCACTTATTGTGGAGCGAGAGCCTTTCCTGTGTATCGGGGCAGGAGCCTAGATGTGAAGAGGAGAAGACACTAGGAGGCTTTGCAGCAGTGGGGGAATGGGAGGTTCTATAAATTTTTATATATTATATATATAATATATATATATATAAAAATTTAATTTAATATTTAAATTTTATAATAACTATATGATTTCCCAATTTGGGCCCATTTAACCATAATTTTATTAAATTTAAAATCCCTTTTCAATTTCGGTCCATCCATGGGTTATCTAAGGCCTGTCTACACTGCACAGGAAAACGTCCGTTTTTTCAGCGTTTTTCTTTTTCTAAAAACGCTGGAAAAACGCCTGTAATCATCTCCCATAGACTCTAATGTAAAACCCTTGCTGTCTCCACTGAGCTTTTTTCTGTTTGTTTTTTTTTCTGGTGTAAATTTTGCAACATGCTCTAAAAAACGCCAGAGCAGGGCAGAAAATTTACTACAGGAGTCTATGGAAAACGCCGGACGTTTTTTTTTTGCCGTGATTTTTCAATGAAAACCCTCCCAGCAGACCCAAGTACCACCTATAGGGGTGTAACAAGGTTATATCTTATCAAATTTACAGACAAGTGTCTGATGTGTCCTTTTTTGTACCTTTTGTAATAAAACGATCATGCTTTGGTCGCTAACTATTTTTGCGCAATTCATATATTTTTCGCAATTTTTTTTATAGATTTTTACCGTCAAAATCCATTTTTTTGCGGATTTTGGTGCTAAAATCCTTTTCTTAACATATTTTGGCGCTAATAAAGTTCTCACTTCTAAAGCTAAAAATACGTTTTTACAGATTTTAGCCCAAGAATTCGTTTTTTTACGGATTTTGGCACTAAAATACTTTTTCTCAACATATATTGGTGCTAATAAAGTTCTCACTTCTGACACTAAAAATATATTTTTTACAGACGTTTTTTACACTAAAATCCTTTTATAAGCGGCAAAATATGTTAAGAAAAGTATTTTAGAGCTAAAATCCGTAATAAAAATGGGTTCTTGCGCAAAAAACTGTAAAAACTTATTTTTGGCTTTAGAATGCGAGAACTTTATTAGCGCCAAAAAAATGTAAAGATAAAATATTTTAGTGCCAAAAACGTAAAAAAAAAAAGTTTTGCTGCCAAATCCAATTAAAAAAAACGTTTATTTTTGGCGACAAAGTGAGATTACTTTAAATTTGCGGCCAAAATCCGTAAAAATGCAGATCTTGGCACCAAAATCCGTTAAAAAAATGTATTTTTGGAGACAAACGCAAGATAACTTTATTGTGCTAAAATCGTAAAATGACTACAAGATGACATATAAATGCAAAGAGGTGCTTTATATCCCCTTCTGTAGGGCGGAGTTACATCCAATGGCTTAATTTATGCAGACATTAAAAAACAGGCTTAAAGACAAGCAAAAAACACTTGTAAAAAACGCGCCAAAAAGCGCAAATCGCAGCAAAAAACGGCCGTTTTTTTTCAGCTGCTTTTGACAGGCAGTGGACAGAAAACTCAGTTTCATGAACGTTTTTAGTCATTTGTTTTCAGGTCATTTTTTGTCCACTGCAGGGGAGACAGAGCCTAAAAGTTACCATGCAAATGTCCCTTATAGACAGAGGGTGGGCCCTTAGAATAAGTTCCTGTGGTGAGTTTATGAAACTACACTGGGGGGAGGCTCCTGCTGCAGCCAGTCATCCTGCAGAAACACAGCAATCCGTGAGGAGGAAGAGGGGAGACATGGTGGTCCCTCTGTTTTAATATAAGGCAAAGTAGGATCAAAGGAGAGACTTTAGTGTTTAGTTATCACAGCTTTAAATTTTTTTTTTGTTTTTTTTCATTTTAAATAAAATAGAAAATCTTCAGTATTACTATTATACTGTAATTATTAAGTGATTTATCCCTTTTCTTTTAAAGGTTCACAAAGAATCTGTCTCCTGACAAAATCAACCTCAGCACCCTTAAAGGAGAAGGTCAGTTGACTAATCTGGAACTTGATGAAGATGTGCTTCAGAACATGTTGGATTTACCTACTTGGCTCGCCATCAACAAAGTCTTCTGTAACAAAGCTGCTATTCGGGTGAGTCTATGGGTTGTTAAAAAGAGGGCGTTGTATCTACTTTCTTCCATGCTAAAAAAAACTGCAGAAAGGAATGTCACATTCTAGAAACTATAAAAAAAAAAAATTCCTATATATTCTTAAGAGAAAAAAAAAAAAAAGGGAATGCACACGTGGCCCTTGCAACAATATGCCACCCATACGCTAAACACATGCTCCACACACAACACCCACATGCTGGATACACACCAAACATGCACCATTGACAAACACTGCAAATGTAGTTCTGCTTTTCTACTACTCGTATACGGGGATCATGATGCACAGAAGTAACCAAATAACTGGACCCATGGGCCTATGCACCACTCTTATCCTGTACGTGTGGCACCCATACACAGGACACTTGCCGCACGTGAATCACTCATATATAAGTCATGTAAGCACCATTTGACCATCACTTATATGCAGAAACAAGATACACACAGTACATGTGCCAATAACAGGCGTCACACACAACACACACTGACCATTGGCATTGCACCTGTATCAGTCACACTTAACAGGTCATTTTTTTTGCAATTGCTAAACCCTGGTAGAATCCCTAGAGCAGGGGTGTCAAACGGAAACTTGCAGTGCAATTATATTTGGCCCGCGACTGGCAGGCAGTGTACAGAGAAGAGGAAGAAGCCAGGAGCTGTCATTCTGCTGCTCTCACTTAGCCCCTCCACCTTGAATAGAGCAGAGAAGGGACCTTGTGGCACGAATACATCCAATTGTCCTGAAAAGATATCAATACATTACCACCGGGGTGCCATACTGTGATCAAGTTGAATGTGATCAAGTTTAACAGTATGGCACCCCGGTGGTAATACCTCGTGGCAGTAGAAACAACTCAGACAGCGATAAGATAAGAGGAGCTTTCAGGGAGAAATGGGGATCTGGAGCCTCAACACTTAAAGGGGTTGTCTCACTACAAGGATTGCTTTTCATGTTAAAGATCTTGCAAAAACAAGTCACTTTGCAATATATGTCCATTAACAGTGTCCTACCTATTCCTAGATATCCCCTCTTGTATGGGCTGCATCAGCTCCTGTGGTCGCTATAGCTACAGACCTGTTTGATCTCTCCTGATAGGCTGCCAGTGCTGGTCGCTATAGCTACAGACCTGGCTTCTACTGCAGCCTAGTAGAAGCCAGTAAACACGCCCCTGAATTCAAAATGAAACCAAGAAAACAGGACTGAGGCAATATGAATCAATGTAGTGAGACAACCCCTTTAACCTTTCCAGCTTCTTCTCAGCCCCAGCATCTCTGCAGGCAGCTGGGTACTCCAAACGGAGACACCGCGCTGTGCAGCAGATGATGAGCTCCGTGAAGACCACAGGACACAGGGTGTTAACTGACTTCTGTCTGTACAAATAAAGTGGGTGCCGGACGGTTTCTCTGACCCTAAGAGTGTATCAGGACATAAGGAAGTGGAGAGAAAAGCACTTTAGGGAAAAGATAAGGTTTTGTCATGCTGCAGCAACACAGAAGGGGGTGAGCAGCAGGGCTTCTTTCGTCTTCCACATAAAGTACATACAGCTGCACAGTGTCTAATAACCTTCAGTCTGGCTCAGTGGCAGATGCTGTCGTAAAGACTATTAACCAATTGGGGATCAGGCGCAAATATAGTTGATGATAGCTTACCATTATATCTCATGAGAAGGAAAAGCTTCACCAATTCTAGACATTTTTCCGATGAATATCAGAGTTGGCCTCTGTGACTTAGTTCAAGTTTCTAATTTTGACCCACTGTATATTTGAGTTTGACACCCCTGTTCTAGAGGCTGCATCAAAGCCCCTTGAGCATGTTAAGACACGCCCCGTTCATGATGAAACCACACCCCTCTCAAAACTGTCATGACTCAAGTTCCTTGGTTAAAGGGGTTTTCCAAGACTTTTAAAAACCCCCTACCACCTCCCACTGTGCTTATATAGAAAACAAAACCATACTTACCTTTCTCATTGTCATAGTTTCAGCGCAGCCAGAGCTCCAGTGTTGCCTCCGCACCTTTACTTATGGTGCCAGGTTCATGAATCACATAATGCTGCAGCCAATCACTGACCTCTGTGGTCACTTTCTGTACATGCAGATTGGTTGCAGCATCATGTGATTCATGAACGTGACCTCACCAGTGAGGGACCGGAGGAGGGGAGGACAATGGGTCTCTGACAGGCCTGGAATGGTGGTGATGGGAGAGGTAAGTATGGGTTAATTTTCTATTTTAGTACAGTGGGAGAGGATGGGGAGGTTTTTAAAAGTTTTGGAAAACTCCTTTAAAGGGGTTCTCCACTTTATACAGTTCCTATTTCTTCAGTGAGTGCCATGACTATAAATGGATCTCAAATAGTCTCTCTACTGAGACCCATATGCTGGAATCTGTGGAGAAACCTGCCAGTTAGTCTTTCAATTTCCCCTTCAGCGCCGCCACTGATGAACTGAGGCATAGCACTGGAGTTATTCAGATCAATAGTGTCTGTAATGTACGACCGGTCCTCCAGAGCAAGAGTCTATAATCACTCTCAACTCTGGCTAGGATATGAAGACCCTGGACTTGGGATCTCCCTGTATTCTCCAAATTCTCTACCAGGCTATATAGACATAGGTCCTCGAAACCGGAGAACCTAAATTTTTTTTTTTTCATTTGTCTTTGTTTCCAATCATTGCTCAACCTAAACATCCACCAGTCATCTGACCGACGAGTAGATGCTCATTTTTTTTGGTTGATCCCATGTTTTATACCAATGTTCTACATTGAAATAATTGTTTATCGGCAGCCTATCTCTTCTTTGAGTGGCCTATCCTGGCTCTTGGTCTTCTACTAAGTGGTCTTTTATTTAGGTTCTATAAAGTTGGGTTTTGGGCTACAGTTTTGGTGAATGCAATGTTCTTGATAAGCAACACAGGAGTTTATTTTTATAATAGGTTATAGGTGTTGTTGCTTTTACCCATTGTAGTTCTTCATCAGCCTTGGTGGCGCCTTTTAAACTTAAAACAAATGGCTACCCAGAATTATTGCTAAGCTGTCCTCCACCCAGACTGAAGATTCCATTTTTTACCCTAGCCCATTATTAAAATTGCTTGGCCCAAGGTTTGGGGGTCCCTTTTTCATAAGCCCCCCTCTCCTTTCCTATCCACGGCCTGCCACCAGAAATAAAGTGCATCCATCTTAACTCAACCCAATCCAAAGATAACCTTATTGGATACATCCGGGGACGTTTTGTTTATCTAAATAGATTTTACCAATAAGACCTAAATTTTGATTTGGATATAAAGGGGGTTCTAAGTGCACATAAAAAATTTCTTTTGACGCTTGTATACAAGAATTTTAATGTCCCATAGGAAATATGGAGATATTCATGTAGGTCCATCAGTTGGGGCCTCTGTTAGCCATATGAAAACGCTTAGGGGTTTCTTGCTCCAGGGGAAAACTTGGGGGCGACATCGTGAAGGGGGATCGTCAGAAGTCAGGAAATTTTTTTTTTCACCCCAAAAAACGGCGCACCCCTGTTCACTAATTTTTTTTATCAGGCCACTCCAAATTAGGCGCTTAGGGGCGCCCGTCACTTGGGGGTGTTCTGGAGGCGACGCACTATAACCATATGATTCTACACATTTATACTTTTAATCAGAATCCAGGGTTACTCGGGAACAAGTAGATAAACTTTAATATGGTTTACCTGACCAGAATTTTGCTTTTAGCTAAAACGCAAATCTATGACCCGCGGTAGAACAGATTCTAGTTCAGGCACTTTTAACGCTACAATGCACCAAAAAAAAGGGCCTGGGGCCAAAAATCATACATAGCCCTTAGTAAAATTACAGGGAGGGGCCCTTTTTACTTTACTGGGTGCCATGTAAGACCTTATTTTCCCCACAGTGCCACTATGGTAGAGATGTCTAATGAGCGTCCTCTTTTGCAGTAGGACCCCTTGCCCCCCATGCACTTCCACCATCGGTCTTGAATTTTGATGTCCACAAGCTCATAATGGAATGAGTTCTAGAATCGGTCTTCCTCATTCTATCAATAGCAGAGACACCATTTTTATATGAAGTTACTAATACCTTGTCGTGCTTGTTCTGCAGATACCATGGACGAAGCTGAAGACTCACCCAATCACTCTGGTAAGTTTTACATCCATGATTTCAGCAGAAACCTCCCAAGGACTTCAAGAAAAACTTAAGCCAAAAGTCATTACATAGAAGTACCAATCATTTATCCCAAACCAAAGCTTATTTTTGGCCACGAGTTCTAAGAGGACTGTTTACAATCATCCCTTCCCGATCTGTCGCGTGATTTTTGGACTTGCTGATGAATTTCTAAGAGAAATAAGATTGTAACAACACAACATAGAGATCTAAGGCTGCTGTCACATGGGAAAAAACTCCCAAAGGGGGAAGATTTTCCCAAAATTGTTATACGGGGAGAAGACAATATTTACAAAAGTAGACAAGGGCAAAAAAAAAGGGCCGCAAGTTTTTTTTTAAGGGCCCCGCTTTTAAGTAAAAATTTTTTTTTAAGCTCCCCACGCCTCTGATAAAAGGGCGTGGGGACCATGAGGGTTTAGCGGTAATCTGTACATGGATGACCCAGCTTTATTTGTAGGTGCTACCAAGGAGACAACCCTTCTTTGAAATTGAGCTGTCAATCAGTTGGTCACTATAGGTCAAGCTTTTCTTGCCCCCTCAGCTTTGATTGCTCGAGGAAGCCTCATCCGGGGAAATACCCCCTTGGTGAAAAGGAAATGTAGGTTGCCATTCAGGTGACCGACCAGTAATACACGAATGCAATGCACCAGAAGGCATTTGCCTTTCCATCCTGGACCATAGAGAGTGACTATTTCTGCGGCATCTACAGTATCTCACATTTTTGTAAATATTGCATTACACTTTAAAAGGGGCAACGCGAAAATGACACCCTTTTAACCATGAAAGAATCATGTACAGCTTGTATAACAGTGTAAATTTGGTATGCCCTCAAAATAACTCAACATACAGCTATCAATGTCTAAACCACTAAAAACAGTCAGTAGCCCCCTAAAGGAAAATTGACAAATTGTGCCCAAAGTGTCAATATTTTGTGTGGCCACCATTATTTTCCAGCACTGCCTTTAAACCCCCTTGGGGATGGATTTACTAAGCTTCAAGGTTTCAGCCACTAATCTTTTTTCCCCCCCTCCATGATGAATCACAAACTGGTGGGTGTTAGAGATCTTGTGCTCCTCCACCTTCCTTTTTTAGGACCCCACAGACGCTTAATAGGGTTTAGGTTTTTGAGACTGTTTGGTCAGCCAGCCCTTTTACCCTCATTTATCTTTAGCAAGGCAGTGGTGGTCTTGGAGGTTTTTTTGGGGCATTACGTTTTGAATACTGCCCTCACCCCCCAAAAGGGGGGGGGGGGTTCATGCCTGCTTTAGATTCCCATACTGTTGGGTTCATGGTTCCCTCAATGAACTTACTCCCACACCGCAGCCCTATGCACCCCAAACCATGACCCTCCCACCACCCTGCTTTGGCTGTAGGCAAGACACACTTTTTTTTTTGTACTCCTTACCTGGTTGCCCCACACACGCTTGACATCAACTAATTAAAAAAATTTTTTTTTTGGGCCATCAGAAAGAACTGGCTCCCTAAATTTATGTGCTTACTCTTCTTTCTTTTGTAAAAAGTTGGGGAGCTTTCTTTTGCATCACTTAGAAGAGACTTCCTTCTGGGGAAAGATAACCATGCAGACCTATTTGTTGCGGTATATGGTCTGAGTATGACCCGGTACTCCCTTTTTAAAAACCTCGGCACAATGCTGGCAGCACTCATCGCGGATAGAAACTGACATGTACACCTTTTTTTGGTTGACCTTTTGGGGAGGCCTTCTGAGTGGAAAACCCGTCTTTTAAACCCCTGTTGGTCTTTGGGCCTCTGTGCCCCGCTCATTTAGGTTTTAAATCTTCTTATGGCCTAGCCACCTTTAAGCAGACAACAATTCTTTTATTCAGATCCTCAGATATTCTTTTTCCAGAGGGGCCAGTTGAAACCCCAAAAACCGTATAAAGTGTGGGGGGATAAAAACCCAAATTTACACACCTTTTCTCCATTCACACCTGAGACCTTGTAACACAATGAGTCACATGACACTGGAGGGAAAATGGCAGTTTGGGAAAAATTTGTCCATTTTCACTTTGGGATGTACTCACTTTTTTTTGCCAGCAGTTTTGACATTGATGGCTGTGTGAGTTATTTTGAGGGCACACCAAATAACACGTTATACAACTGGCACTGACTACTTTACATTGTAACAAAGTTCCTATCTTTCAGTGTTTTCCTGGAAAAAAATTTCAAATTTCAAAAAGTCAGGGGGGTACTTTCTTTTTTTTAATACTGTATGTGTCCAAATACTACAAACAGCACAGGTTTTCACCCGAATTCCACATTTTCCCAAATTTTAAAATCAACACCTTGTTTCCGGGCTTTTTGCCTTTTTCTTTCTTTTTTTTCTTCCCAAATTCTTTTTAAGGTTTGCTTTTCAATCCCTGTGTAAAAACCCAAGTTCCCTTTATTTGCAGGGGTAATTAATTTGAAAGTTCAATATAGCTTATTATTCCCTGATTCATCACCTTTTGTTGTCACTTTTAAAAAATATTTGAGCAAATGAAGCAGTGAGATTAATTTTTGTATTTCCTTAGTCCCCTAGAAAAATTAGTTTAATTTGGAAATGAGCCCATTTTGAGGACCCCGCTTGCGGAAAAACACCCTCCCCCGCTGGGGGGACTGCTTCCGGAAAAAGGGTGGGGCATCAATATCACAGTTGGGAACAAATCCTACGTGGGCATGAGAGAAAAAATCCCAATCCTTTTAATTATGCTCAGTTCCCATGATAAAAACTTTGGGTTTCCCTTGCTATACTTGTTTTTTGTGTTTTTTATGTAATGTATGTATGTATAAATTTGTGTATATAAAAATTAAATAAAATATTTTGTGTGATATATTATATATATGTGTGTTATATAAATTTTGTTTGTAATATATATTTTAATATATAAATTTTTTATATATAAAGTGTTTATATATATTTTAAAAATATATTTTTTATAAAAATATATTTGTATAAAAATATTTTTATAAAAATTTTTATTTTGAAATATATATATATTTTGTGTATTTTAATATATTTTTATATATAAAATATTGTTTATTTTATATTAAGGGTGTTTAATAAAAATATGTAGTATATATATTTTTTAATATATTTATGTTTATAAAAATATATTTTTATTTTATAAAATAATTTTATTTTTTATAAAAAAACCCCCGTTGAAGAAAAAACACCCCAACCAAACGGGTATAACCAAAACCAGTTAAATACAAAAAACACTAATAGAAAAAATTTTCACACACCAAAACAAACCACCAAAAAAAACCAAAAAAATTATAAAACCACAGCCCCTTAAAATTCACCCCAATCAAACCCTTTGCCCCTTTCAACCCCCCTTATAATCAACCCAATTTCCGGCCCAGAAAAAATTTTCCCCGCCCCTTTTCCCAAAAAAATTTTTACCAAATAAAACCCCAAAATTTTCCCCCCCATTTAAACCCCCCTTAAAAAACCCTGAACCCCAAACTTAAAAATTTAAAAAACCCCTCCCCCCAAAAAAAAAAAAATTACAAACTGCCCCAAATAATACCCCAACACCATTTTTTCCCAAAACCCCCAACAAATAAAACAAAAACCCCCTTTCAAACCCCTTTGCCCTTACCCCCCAAAACAAAAACCCTTTATTTCACCCCCAAATATTGGGCCAAAAATCTTTAAAACAAAACCAACCCTTTAAAAAAAACCTCCAAAAAAAACCCCAAAATTTTTTCCCCTTCCCCCCAATATAAAAAGTTAAAAAAAATTATATACAAAAAAACAAACAAACAACATACAAAAACAAAAACAAAAAAAACAACATAATAAAAAAAATATTTTAAACCATTTCCCCCCCCAAACCCATACACCCCCCCTAAAAAAATCCCCCCCCCTTTTAACATTCCCCCCCAATAAAACCCCATAAATACACCCAAAACCCAAAACAAAACCATATTAAATCCCCCCACCCAAACATCCCCATTTTACCCCCACATTACCCCAAAAAATTTTTAAACCAATAACCCCACATTAAAATAACATACAACCCAACATTTACCCCCAGCCCCAACTCACAAAACCCAAAAAACCCATTCATAACCATACCATAAAACAAAAAAACCCTTGGCACCCAACCCCCAAAAAAACACCCCTTTTAACAAACACCCTTTAACCCCAAACCACCCCCCAAAAAAACATACTAAAACAAAAAACCCCACACCACAAAACACACACACACCCCACAAAAACACACACCACAAATACACACACTAAAACCAAAAATTTTTTAAAATACCCCTAAAAAAAAAAAAACCTTCCCTTTTTTAAGGTAAATTTGGGAAAACCAAAATTATTTCAAATTTGCCAAATTCCAAAAATAAAAAAGGGGAAAATTTTTTTTTAAGGCTTTTTTATTACTTTCTCCAATTCAGAAGTTTCCTTTACTTTTCATTAGTTTTTGGGTGCATTCCCCTTTAAACCCCCTTTACCGCCGACCAGTTTTGGGCCTCTTCTGACAGAGCCCCTTTTTTTTAAAATCTGTCATGTTTCACTTTAGGGTGAGAAAAACTTTTTGACTTTTTAAAACCAATCCATGGGGGAATTCAGAGATTTTTTTCCCCTCGTGACACAATTTTTCTTTAAGATATAAAAAATTTTTGGCCAAAAAATTTAAATTGTTTATTTGTGAAAAATATCAAATTACCCGGAAAAAAAATTGAAAAAATTTTCCCAATTTTCCCAAATTTAAAAAAAAATTTTTTTGCAAAAGCCCAGATAGTTTTTCCCACTCAAAAAATTTTAAAAACAAAAGCATCTCCCCTTGTTTTGCTGTAGTTTGGCATCTTTTTTTTTTAAATTTCCCCTTTTTTTTTTTTTTTTTACGACATTTTGGGGGCTTATTTAAAATTTAGTAGTATTTTTCAAATTTTTCCCAAAAAAATTTGGAATATACATTTTTTAGGGACCAGTCCAGTTTTTTAAAGTGAAAATTTTTATTGACCTGTATGTTAGATACCCCCCAAAAAAGAAACCCCATCTAAGAAAAAACACCCCTTAAAAATTTCAAAAACCCCAATTTTTGAATTTATAAAACCCCTTAGGTGTTTCAAAAGAATTTTAAAAACAAAGTGGGAAATGAAAATTTTAAAAAATTTTACTTTTTTTTGGCAATTTTCAAAGTTTTTTTACATTATTTACAAAAAATAAAAGTAAAATGGATCAGGGGAAAACAAATTAATAAAGATTTCCCCAATTCTTCCCTTTTTCCCCGAGATAACCCACATGGGCCCTATTTCTTTTTTTGGGGTCCAAACCCCAAACCCCAAATAGGGGGAGCACCTAAAATGGACTCTGGGGTTTTCATTTTCCCTTAGAATTTTAAATTTTGGGGGGAAAATTCCCGGTTTTGCTTTGGGCAACCCCCAAGGTTTTCCCAAAAATTAATAAATACCCCCCCCAAAAAAAAAAACCCTAAATTTGGGAAACCCACACCCCTTACGGAATTTTAAAACCAGGGGGTAGTAGTTTTATCCCACCCCACAGGCAAATTTTTAAAAAATTTTTTTAAAGGGGGTTCCCGGGTTTTTGAAAATTTAAAAAAAAAATAATTTTTTTTCCAAAAACTGCAAAATTTTTGCTGAAAATGTTTTTTAAAATTTTTTCAAAATCTTGGAAAAAAAGCCCCAAAATTGGGGTTTAAAAGCCAAATTTTTTTCCCAAACGGCAATACCCCCAAAATTTGGGGGTAAAAAATGCGGTTTTGGGCCCATTTTCCCGGGGGACAAGAAAGGGGGGGCGCTATTTGGCGTTTTGGGGCACAGAAAATTTTTGGGGCCCCTGCCATTTTTCAAAGCCCCCAAATACTAAAACAGGTGAAACCTTCCAGAATTTTCTTTCCCTTTTTGGTTTCAACGCCCCCCAGGGAAACTCACCTCAGGGTTTTATTTTGCATTTTTTTCGCACAGGTTTTTCCAAATTTTTTTTTTTAGCATTTTGGGCCCTGGAAAAAGGAGGGGGAAAAAGCAGTTCCGCCCTTGTTTTTGGGCCCTTTTTTTTTACAGTATTCCCCATAAAAGGGATAAATGACGGGGTAACTTTACTATGGGGGGGGGTAAAATTTAAAAATGAATAAATTTTTATATAGTTTTTTAAGTTTTTTTTATTTTACACAATAGAACGAGTTTTATAAAAAGTTGCGATTTTATTTGTCCTTTTTCTGACGCCATACCATTCCCTTAAAATTTTTTTTTCTATGGGGCTGCTTGGGGGGCTTGGTTTTTTTTCGGGTAGGGGTTGATGTTTTTTTTTTACCTTACGGGGGGGCATTTGATGCTTTTTTCCCCTTTTTATTAAAGGGTTTTTTTGAGGGCATTTTGTACAAAAAACGCAATCCGGTAGTTTTTTTTATTTTTATTTTTTTACAGCGTCACTGTGGGGGAATAAATTTTACATTCTAGGTTTTTCTCAGGGAGGTTGATATAAAATTACAGCGATACCCCATTTTATAAATTTGGGTTTAAAAGTTTTTCGCTTTTTCACAAAAAAAAACATTTATTTGAAAAAGGGAAAAAACTTTTTTTCATCCCGCCGTCTATACCATTAAAATTTTTTTATTTTTTTTTGTTTAATTTTGGGGCTGTATAGGGCCTTTTTTTTTTTTTTCGGGATGTTTTGACCGTTTTTATTGGGTTTTTTTTTTGGGGGGACAAGACTTTAAAGAACGCTTTTAAAAAACTGTTTTTTGGAAGGAGGGGAAAAAAATACTGGAATCCCCAGGGAAGGGGTTTTTTTTTTTTTTTTAATACCTTCACCTTTCAGTAACCTTTACAAGTTTTGTTTTACTCTGTGGGTTTAGAAATTAAAGGTTTAACCCAATTTATTTAGTTTTTTTTTATTTGAAAGCCAATTTTTTTTGGGAAAAAAAAATGTTTTTTTATTGTGTAAAACAAAAATTTTGCATCGCTATCTTCTAATACCCCAAAATTTTTTAATTTTTTTTCCCTATACCCAAACTTTTGTAAGGAAATTTTTTTTTTTTTCGGGGAAAGAACTGACGTTTTAAAAATTTGGGATCACTTTGATGTTGAAATGAAAATTTTTTATTACTTTTTTTACTCCCCTTTTTTTTGTGCTCGGGATGAACAAAAAAAACGTATTCTGGACTGTTTTTTTGGGTTTTTTTTTTTCGGCTTCAAACCCTACGGGTTAAATTTAATTGAAAATTTATAAAAGGGGGGTCGCTAAACCCCGCCGATAAAAAAAATATTGGGGACTTTTAAATTTAAAATTTTGGGCCCTTTTTTAAGGGGGATCGGGGGTTTGTAAAGGGGGAAAAAGGGGGATGTACTATTTTTATTTTTTTTTTTTTGTTTTTAAATTTTTTTTCAAATTTTTTAAAAATTTTTTATACTTTTTTACACTTTTCCCCCCGGGGGGAAATTTCAGAACGACGTCAATCCCTTCATGCAAAAGGAGATCACATACATTTATAGCTGAAAACTGGTCCCCCATGGCAACTGTCTGTCCCCGGGTGCCCACAATTTCATTTTGGGGACCCTGACCCTCACCCAAAACAACCCCGATCTGTCCCTTCAGCAAACCGGGTGTTGGTAGGGGAAATTTAGTCCGGGGCCCCGCGGCGGGTTTGCGCCGAGAATTTGGGGGCCCGGGGCTCACCCCCCTGCCGCCCGCACTGTTTTAGACCCCGCCACAAAAGTCGCGGGCATCGGGGGTTAAAACCCCCCCCGCGGCCGGAAAGGGACTCCCCCCGGGGGGGATCGGGATGATTCCAGGGTTTTAAAATAAAGGGTGGTTTCATCCCCCGATCTTGCGCGCCTTTCCGTTTGTTTGGGCGCGCAAAGATCGCCTTGGGCCGGGAAATCCCTACGGGAAATTTTCGGAAAACCCCCCAAACCCCACATTTCCGGGATGAGTAAACAAATGTCGGTAAGGGGTTAAAAAAAGTTGACTTTGGGCAAACTTTTTTTATATTCTTCCCCCAACTTCCCCACAATATTTTGGAAAGGGAATTTTTTGGGCCCCTTCCTCCTGACAGAACTGGTTTGAAGTAAAAACCAAAAATTTCCCCCCCAAAAAGGCTCAAAAATTTCAACCCGACAACCGTTTCCCCCCAAAAAAACCCTTTTAAAAAAATGATGAAATTGGGTCTTGGGTTTTTCAAAGGAAATTTCCCACCAGTAAATTTTACACTTGCTGTTTTGGGGCCCAAACCCCTGCCCCAAAGGCCTTTTTTTTAACATTAAAAACCCCCACTTCACACTCTTCTAAAAGCACTGACATGAAGGCAGGAAATCTTAAAATCCCCCCTACAGAATCAAAGTAAACAAAGAAAGGGGGAATAAATTTCTTTTTAGAAAATAACACACTTTTGAATTTAAGCTGCCAGCACCCAAACTGGGTTTTCAATTGCTGCTATCAAATTTAAAAGGGGCAGAAGAGAAGGGGGAGAGCCCGGACCGGGAACCAGAGAAACCCGTGTGCACCCATAGTAATTTTCTCCTCAACAAAAACCCAAAAAAAAAGAAGCAATATATATGGAAAAAAAACCCTTTAGTTTAAAGTCCCCTACATGTTTAAAGCTTAATCTTTGTTTGAAAACCCCCTTTAAAAGGCAGAGTTTTAAAACACAGAAGAAAATTATCTAGGGTTTTTCTGAAGATCTTGGGTTTTTTAATTTCGTTTTTTAAAAATTTTTTTAAAACCCATAGGGTTTCCCCACCACTAGTTGGTCGTCTTTTTGGCTATTGGGGCCGAGTTTTAGAAAAGGGGGGTTTTTTATACGTGTTATTTTTGCCACATACAATGAGCTGCTCATTATACCAGGGAAATACAGGGAAAAGGTAGGGGGGCAGATTTAACAAAGAGTTTTTAGCCACTCTTTTTACTCTACGAATTTAAAAATATTTGCTCTTTTAAAACCAAGGGGCTCTGCTACTCGCTGACCTATGGTGTTTGACGTTCCCAGTGCAAATATTTGATGGGATCATCTCACCCCTGGTCTAATTGGCTCCTGTTTATCTTGGTAAAACAGGGTCTGCATATTTTAAAAAATTTTGTGACGGGTACCGTATTTTGTTGTCAGGTCAGTGTCGCACAGAAAGGTGTAGACTGCCGTATGAGAAAGTTGGAGGTTGTATTGGAGCAGGGTAGTGTTTCTTGGAGACTGTAACATTGATCGACTATGGCAGACCTGCACACCATATGGGCCGCTAAAGGATTTTTACATAACAAAATATCCGCTAGAGTCTACAAACGCCAAAAAAACAGTCAAAGTGAATATAAGAATTTATTTCAAAAGGCCTTTCTGTTTTCTTTTTTAACAGGGGGGCGAAAAATCTGCTTGGTGGAGGCACCAAAACATTTTCGTGTGAGGTTTTATGCACTTTCAGACCCCCATGATGTTGCCTAAAGCAAAGGCTTATGCGAAAGAGGAGGCTCAAGCGACTTTTGGGGGGTAGTTTTTACACAATTCACAATAGCTCGCAGAGCTTTTCAATGTAAAGGGATTTGAGCCAAACCAGTTTTTAAATTCAAACTTCATACAGCTGTTTTGGGGTATTTGCCCTTCATCAGTGCGAGTAAACTTATTGGGGAGAGAGGTTAAAGGGGAAAAAATTTTTTCCTTAACCCAAAAATTGTTGGGTAAATTTTACTTTTCAGGATTGTGTTTTTTTAAAAAAAAAGTTAAAAAAAATGAAGGCCAGTTTTACAAACCCCTGGAACAAAATGGGATTTAAATTTTTGAAAAAATGTTTTTTTCCCTTTAAAAAGGAAAGGGGGGAAAAAATTTTTAAAATTACTTTGTTTATTTGGGTTTTTTCAATAAATTTTTAAATTTTTTTCAAAAGGGGGGTTGGAACCCAAAAAAAAAGGGGCCCCCGGGGGCTGGTTCCCGACCCACAACCCACCGGTTTTGGGTTAGATTTTTTGCCCCAACTTTTAAAGCGTCAGGTTTCAAAAATCTTATGATTCCATTTGTTAATTTTTTTTTTTTTTTTTGTTTGGGGGTTGGGTCTTTTTAAAAGGGGGTAACCAGCTATGCATTGCGTCTTTTTCCCAAGTTAAAATTTTGGGTTTTTATCCTAATTACGCGCCGGAGGCGCAAATTAAAAGGGTGGAATCGTCCCCCAAAAATTACGAATCCACAGTTCTTTAGGAGCTATGGATTTCTTTTTCCTCTCCTGCTCGGGGCCCCCCCCCCCCCCCCCCCCGGTCCCCACGGGGTAAATTGCGTGTGTCATAGCCTTACAGGCAGTGCTTTATGGGGAAAAAAATATGCAGATTAGCCATCGTAGAGAAACCGTCTTCTTTCTTCAGAGCAAGAAGTAATTTTTATGGTTAAATTTGCGGTCAGTGGAATTATCAATTTATTTGTATCCCAAGCTCAAAACATGTACAGACCTGAACAGTTGGTAGGTTTTTTTTTTTTTTGTTTTTTTTTAAACACAAGTTCTATGTCGAAATTCAATCCCCATGGAAAATCCAAGTGACCATTCACATGATGCAAAATTTTCTTACATGGTTTTCAAATTAAAAGGACTTCACATTTTGGTGTGGATTCTTTGCCAAATCTTCCTGTTGACGCTAAGGCAATGTTACACGGGGTATTCAGAACGTATTTTCGCGGGTTTCCATCGTAAATCCTTCCGAAATCAGTTGAAGTCAGTTGGAAATAATTTTTCACTTAGTGTCATTATTTTGCAACGATTTACAATCCCCATTCATTATATTGGTAAATCCGTTGCGAAATCCGGCCCAAAATTGACATGCCCAAATTTTTTCCGCCGTTTTGCGGCCGCAAATCCGCGGCGGGAATACGGCACGGAAATGCAGTCGTCGAACGACGACACGTATTTTCCCCCTTTAAAAACCCAAAATTTAAAAAAGGCCTGCAACTTATTTCAATATTTTTGGAAGGGGTTTACGATCGAAATGGGGGGCAAATCCGTTCCGAAATAAGCCGTGTGAATGAGGCCTAAGGGGCCATTTACACGGCAAGTGACAAATACCGGTTGGTTACGCGACCGGCACTTGCACTGTTTTGTGGTCGTCCCCACGGCCGTGGGGGCGGCATCTTTTCTCTTTGATGAGCGGAGAAAAGTCCTCCCCCTCCAAATTGAGATGCACATATTCCGTCCAGAAACCGGACGGAAGAATGTGCATACACAAGGTTTTGTGGGCGGACTGCGGAAAACGCGTGCAGTGGGGACATGCCCTAATGGGTTGTGTAAAATCCTCTCCAAGTTAACCTTGAACTGTATTTGGCAAGAATTTTTTGTGGATTTCACACAATCTGCACTAACCTCCCCTGAAAGCACCAGTGGCCATCTTTGAAAAATCTGCATCAAAACTCATGTCTAAAATTTGTATCCCAAACCATGGCCAAATCCATGACAAATCTGCATCTGTGTTTTAAAATCTGTGTGAAAATGCGTGTGTTTTATTCGCAGATTTTTTTCTGAATTTCACCTTGTTTTTTTTTGTTTTTTTTTTAAGCATTAAGTATTCTTTTGTGAAAATAGCAAGGCTGAGAAGCTCTAGCGCCCTCTGTTGGATGTAACAAATCCTCAATTTGCTTTTGACCCACTGGGTCTTTGGAAAGCAAGAAGATATATTTAGCCAAGCCAGCATCACTCATCTGTATACAGCCTGTTTCGGGGTTTTGCCCCTCGTCAGTACAGAGCAGAGCAATGCTGCCTTGGCTGAGTGGGAGGCAATGAGTAGCTCAGAAAGGGAAGATCTCTCCTTAGGGAGAGCGCCATATTGGTGTGTGGAGATTCGAAATGGCATTTTTGCACTCTACGAAGCATCTGCATATCACAAGGCATTATGGGAAAGGAGCTGAGAAGCTCAAGCGCCCTCTTTTGGATGTAACAAATCCTCAACTTGCTTTTGACCCACTGGATCTTTGGAAAGCAAGAAGGAATTACAGCTATATAGGTGCTCTCCCTAAGGAGAGATCTTCCCTTTCTGAGCTACTCATTGCCTCCCACTCAGCCAAGCCAGCATCGCTCTGTTCTGTACTGTCGAGGGGCAAACACCCTGAAACGGCTGTATACAGATGGGTGATGGTGGCTTGGCAAAAAATTCCTTTTTGCTTTCCAAAGATCCAGTGGGTCAAAAGCAAATTGAGGATTTGTTGCATCCAAAAGAGGGCGCTAGAGCTTCTCAGCTCCTTTCCCATAATGCCTTGTGATATGCAGATGCTTCGTGGAGTGCAAAAGGCAATTTCGAATCTCCACACACCTATATAGGTGCTCTCCCTAAGGAGAGATCTTCACTTTGTGAAAATAACCTAATATTTGTTATAGCAGAGAGTTTGCTACCATTGTATCCAGCCTTGACAATGCTCTGTGAGCTAACGCCACTACCACATAAAGCTTTATTGCAGTTTTCTCACTGCTTTTTGACAGAATTATCCCCAAAACACTGTAGTTAGCAAATTCACAACATAGTTATACAGTATATTTAACCCAGACTGATTACACGACAAAATGGCAGGATTGGAGATATTGGTGTTCTCTCACAGAGCATTGTCTAAACTGAATGCAGTTGTAGAACGGCACACGCTGTGGTAAGATTTAGATTTTCAGCACTTGAATGTAACATAGGTTGCTGCCATTCACTATCAGCCATCAGAGAGCTTGAAAAATTGGAATTACTAAAGTATATAATAAAGTCAAATAGTTTTACTGTGTAGTACAGTGGGTTTTCTTTGTTACATACAATTGGTTTGCACCTTCAGGAGCCACCGGTTTTTCTCTTTTTAAAGTGACGTTCTCTGCTGAATTTTTAGTGTTTGATACTAAAATACTGAGTATAGTCCAGAGCTCAAATCTCCCAGAAATCAAATCGCCAGCTGTCTTCAGACAGAATAGTCATTATCCCGGACACAGTGCATTAGATTAATGTAGGAAAAATCATACATTATTGTATAGGAGCCCAGCTAAGCGGTTAGAGGTGTGTGACAAGCTTGCCAGTAGTTTCCGATGACAACAAGCAGAATAGTGAGTGCAGCTCTAGGGTATAATACAGGATGTAACTCAGGATCAGCACAGGATAAGTAATGTATGTACACAGTGACTGCACCAGCAGAATAGTGAGTGCAGCACTGGAGTATAATATAGCTGTAACTTAGGATCAGTACAGGAAAAGTAATGTATGTACACAGTGACTGCATCAGCAGAACAGTGAGTGCAGCTCTGGAGGATAATACAGGATGTAACTCAGGATCAGTACAGGATAAGTAATGTATGTACACAGTGACTGCACCAGCAGAATAGTGAGTGTAGCTCTGGAGTATAATACAGGATGTAACTCAGGATCAATACAGGATAAGTAATTAATGTATGACACAGTGACTGCACCAGCAAATAGTGAGTGCAGCTCTGGAGTATAATACAGGATGTAAACTCAGGATCAGTAACGGAATAAGTAATGTATGTACACAGTGAACTGCACCAGCAGAAATAGTGATCGCAGCTCTGGAGATAATACAGGATATAACTCAGGATCAGCACAGGATAAGTAATATGTACACAGTGACTGCACCAGCAGAATAGTGAGTCCAGCTCTGTGAGTATAATACAGGATGTAACTCAGATCAGTACAGGATAAGTAATGTATGTACACAGTGACTGCACCAGCAGAAATAGTGAGTGCAGCTCTGGAGATTAATACAGATGTAACTCAGGATCAAGTACAGGATAAGTAATTAATGTAATGTACACAGTGACTGCACCAGCAGAATAGTGAGTGCAGCTCTGGAGTATAATACAGGATGTAACTCAGGATCAGTACAGGATAAGTAATGTATGTACACAGTGACTGCACCTGCGGAATAGTGAGCGCGCTCTGGAGTATAATACAGGATGTCTACAGGATAAGTAATGTATGTACACAGTGACTGCACCAGCAGAATAGTGAGTGCAGCTCTGGAGTATAATACAGGATGAAACTCAGGATCAGTACATGATAAGTAATGTATGTACACAGTGACTGCACCAGCAGAATAGTGAGTGCAGCTCTGGATGATTATACATGATGTAACTCAGGATCAGTACAGGATAAGTAATGTAATGTATGTACACAGTGACTGCACCAGCAGAATAGTGAGTGCAGCTCTGAAGTAGAATACAGGATGTAACTCAGGATCAGTACAGGATAAGTAATGTATGTACACACAAGTGACTGCACCTGCAGAATAGTGAGTGCAGCTCTGGAGTATAATACAGGGGATGTTCAGGATAAGTAATGTATGTACACAGTGACTGCACCAGCAGAATAGTGAGTGCAGCTCTGGAGTATAATACAGGATGTAACTCAGGATCAGTAAGATAATACTGTATGTACACAGTGACTGCACCTGCAGAATAGTGAGTACAGCTCTGGAGTATAATACAGGATGTCTCAGGATAAGTAATGTATGTACACAGTGACTGCACCAGCAGAATAGTGAGTGCAGCTCTGGAGTATAATACAGGATGTAACTCAGGATCAGTACAGGATAAGTAATGTATGTACACAGTGACTGCACCTGCAGAATAGTGAGTGCAGCTCTGGAGTATAATACAGGATGTCTCAGGATAAGTAATGTATGTACACAGTGACTGCACCAGCAGAATAGCGAGTGCAGCTCTGGAGTATAATACAGGATGTATAAGGCTGTCTACCCAGCATGCAAAACGATAGGATTTTCAGTGCCGAAAATTCGATCGTTTTGCACGCTCATAAACCTGTTCCTAAATACGCTGGCGTTTTACGTTTTGCTGTCTGTTTCCCATACAATCAACTGTATGGGCCAACCGCAAAAAAATGAGAACTGACCATGTTTTTTGACAAAACAGTGACTAGCACCATGGTCGACTTTCGGACGGCTTCTGTCCGATGCTGTGTGGATCCAGCCTATGACAAGTAGTGCATTTACAAACCTGCTAAGCTTTCAGTGTAATCGTATCTATGTTGCCTCACACGTTACCCACAGAGTTCTCCTAGGAGGATATTGGTGCATTGACTGGGAGTTAGTGGACACAGTTTACAATGAGCTGTGTTAGGGCTGAGGTTTGCGGTGCGTCTCTATAGGAAATGCTTCTGGTTTAGGAGCGCTGGGCCAAGCATATATCCTAGATGAATGTGTTCCTGTGCAGATGGCTGTGGTGTCGTTTGTCATTGTGGAAGGCACCTGGGACGTCATCTTCTTCTGTTTATGCTATAAATCTGTTTCGTGTCTTGTGTTGCTGGTTGGATATAAATTTGGAAACTGGAGCCATTTCCATTTTGATTGTGTTTTGAGCCTGGTTGTATCTATAAGATTAGTTTAATTTTCTCTCTATTACGTTCTACTCGTAGCTACTGATGTCCATTGTGTGTACTGCTCTCAAACATCAGAATCCGCACTGTAGTGTTCCAAGTAATTCAGATTAGACACCACACACACAGTTTAGTCACCCGCCCCGCCCCACACACGATCCCCTAGACCCAAATTTTACTATGATTTTACCAGTGCTGTGGAGTCAGTCGGTACCTATTTTGCAGGAGTCGGAGTCGTCCATAAAATGGACCGACTCCCAAAATATACAATAAGTTGGTCCAGTTAGTTCGATGCAAAGAGCAGGAGGAATTGGGTCCGGCCAGTGCTACTGCTCCCATATCTTCAGCCTCATCACATGAGGAGTGTAATTGATGACATGGAGCAGGCAAAGCGCTGCCACAGGGGGAAAGATTCTGCACCCGGGCAAACAGACTTCAGCAAAATTTTTCACCTGCTTTAAAAGAAGTAGAAGATCAACCATTCATCAAAACTGACTGTGGCTGAAGCAATTCCTTTATAACCTGACATTGTTAGAGATGTTGCCCCTGTGGTCACTGCTTTGCCCCCAACCCAAGTTAGTGTAGAGAGGCCGTTCTCTAGCCTGGAAATAATGAGATCAGATGTGAGGTCATGTATGCAGGATCTGATGGAGGCAATACTATTTCTCAGAACAAATTCAGAGACTCCACAAAGTGTTCCTGCAGTGTTTTGCATATTTACAATTTTTTTTGTGTCCTAAAGTCATATCCAATAAATATATTTTACACTGACAAGCAAAGGGTAACAATGGTTTGAACTTGTGACTTGCAGGCTCCATATCTCACCATCCACTACAGCTTTGTACATGAGGCTACTGTAATTTTGTATACAGTCACCGTACCTATATATATTTATAAACTTATACATAAGTTTGACTTGCAAGTATTTAGCATCTGCTTAGTTCTGCAGATTCTTTCTTGTAAATGCATTGTTACTGTTTTGCTCCTAAAAATCAAAATGTTAATTTTTGTTATTTTGTTAGTATTTGGGAAATCCACCTTTTGGTTTTCAATACTGCCTGAATCCTTCTGGGCTCTGAATCAGATTCAAGCATGTCTTGACTAAAATCCCAGGTCTCTTCTACACATTCCCAATGTTGGTGCAGACTGGACTTGGATCCAAATACAGCTTTTTCTTCAACTCTACCCACAAGTGTTCAAAAGATCAAAACATTGTTACCCTTTTGCTTGTCAGTGTCTGTTCTACCTAAATAGCTTGATTATTGCATCATAAGGTGATAAACAGCCTAATGTTACCATTTTACTACAGTAAAGTTATCACTGAAACATGCGCCGTGTATAAGGGAGTCGGAGTTGGAGGTTTGGGAAATTGAGCAGTCTGAGTCGGGGCTTTGGCTTGCCGACTCCATAGCCCTGGATTTTACATGATAACACGGTCATGGTTTAAGCAGGGTACATGCACACAGTCCCAATTTAGCCAGGACAGACCTGTAAACTAGGCTGAAGGAGTGCAGGGTTTATATAAACTAAAGATACACAACATACGGCTTCCAATGCCCCTCTGTGCTTCCCTAGGCCATCAGGGCATGCTTTGTCGTCATACTTCAGAAAGTAATATTCATCTTCTGACAGCTGCATAGAACTAATGGCATGTTATGGCGGGCACTGCATGGTTGGCATTGTTATGGTGGGCACCGAAGTGCTGGCATTGTTATGGTGTGTACTGAATGGCTCGCACTGATATGCTGGGCACTTTATGATGGGTACTATAAAGCTGTCACTGTTATGGTGAGCACTGTATTGCTGGAATTGTTATGGCGAGCACTGCATGGTTGGCATTTTTATGGTGGGCACTGTTGTGGTGGGCACTGTATAGCTGTCATTGTAATGGTGGGCATTGTAGTACTGGAATTATGGTGGGCACTGAATGGCTGGCATTGTTATGGTGGGCACTGTTATGGTGGGCACTGCAGTGCTGACATTGTTATGGCATGTACTGTATTGCTAGCACTGATATGCTGTGCACTTTGTGGTGGGCACTGTAAAGCTTTCACTGTTATGGTGGGCACTATTTCTGGAATTATGGCGGGCACTGCATTGTTGGCACTGTTATGGTGGGCACTGATATGCTGGAACTATTATGGTGGGCACTGCATAGTTGGCACTGTTATGGTGGGCACCGATATGCTGGAATTATTATGGCGGGCACTGCATGGTTGGCACTGTTATGGTGGGCACTGACATGCTGGAATTATTATGGCGGGCACTGCATGGTTGGCACTGTTATGGTGGGCACTGAAATGCTGGAACTATTATGGTGGGCACTGTTATGGTGGGCACTGATATGCTGGCATTTTTCTGGTGGGGACTGCATTTTTGGCTCTGTTATGGTGGGCACTGTATTGCTGGAATTGTTATGGTGGGCACTGCATGGTTGGCATTGTTATGGTGGGCACTGAATGGCTGACACTATAGGGCTCTATATGCTATTTAAGAAACCTAAATGAACAATCCAGTAAAACCTGTTTCTGTATGATCTCTGGATTTCCTTCTAGGAGTTTACATTTCTGACACAGTTGTGGCCGATCCACAAGATAAACCATAAAGACGTCTGAAAGGTTCCAGACTCCATAGTGGAGGAGAGGATGGAGAGGAGGCTATATATATACGCTGTTCTCTCTAGTTACAGATGTGAAACAGCCACTTGTGTAACCCCCAAAACTGCAATGAATATAGTGCCTCATATCCTCTTTCTGGAGCACCAAGCAGATGATCCCCCATCCTGTTCTCTGGCAGCCCCTAAAGTGGAACTAGGACCTCTCGGCCATTTTGGATATTTACAATTGAGGTGTCCTAAAGGTCTCAGATGGGGAAAACCCCTTTAAGATTTACTGTGGCCCCCGGGAGAGGGTTAATTTAACAATGTGGCCCTTAGACTAGAAAATTTTGTACACCCCTGATGTAAACCCTGATGTAATAGCGGCAGTTTGGGGGTCTCACTACAAGGATTGCTTTTTATGAGATCTTGCAAAAACAAGTCACTTTGAAGTATGTGTCCATTAACAATGTCCTACCTATTCTGAGATATCCCCTTTTGTATGGGCTGCATCAGCTCCTCAGGTCGCTATAGCTACAGACCTGTTCAATCTCTCATGATAGGCTGCCAGCACTGGTTGCTATAGCTACAGACCTGGCTTCTACAGCAGCCTAGTAGAAGTTATTAAACACTCCCCTGGATTTAAAATTAAACCAAGAAAATAGGATGAATCTATAATGAGACAACCCCCTCAAGTGTGTTCAATCAGAGGCTCAGCCATAATATGGGCAGAGTGGAGGAAAACCTCAGCATAGTAGACTTCACTAGGAGGAGCTCACTATATAATGATTTATACAACTTCCACTAGGGTAAATTTTAATGTTAGAGAAAACAAAAGGGACAGACTTATATCAGGAAATTCACACCCAAAATCCAGTACTATCTGCCATCAAAACACTACTATGCACAATTAGAAAAACAAAAAAGTCACTAATACGGCGCATAAACAGAAGTGTAGCCACAGACCTACAAAGAGCGTAGTGCCAAATGGTGATAAAACATACTTGGTTGAGCACCAATAGACCAAAGGTTATCTATATGAAATAACTCCGAGTATACAAATCTACCAAATAGAAGATAAAGACCTACCATGGAAAAATAGGATCAAGAAGACATAAAAGATAAAAAAAAATAAAGTGCTAAATGCAAAACTATCTGAACAAAAATAATATAAATCAGGGACACCACCTCCAATCCCAAGAGTTTCGCCGCTGTGACGCAGCCTCATCAGGGGGAGGTTGACTTAGGTGGTATTTCATTAGCTTCTATGTTTGGTAGACTTTTATACTCTGCGTTGTTTGATGTATATCACTTTTTTTTCTATTGGTGCTCATCTGTGTATCTGTTTGTCATTAGGCACTATACTCTGGGACTACACTTTTATATGCAGTATCAGTGACGGTTTTCTGGGTTTTCTATTGCTTTCAATTGTGCATCTTGGAGTGTTTCGATAGGAGAAAGTATCTATTTTATTGTTTTTATATGTGCATTTTTGGTCCCTTTTTCTTTTGGTTTTATCAGTTTAGTCTTTGACCCACTTTTGCACCCCCCTCGTTCCATTATTCAGTGGTGCCAGCCTTTTTTTGATTTTTTTTCAAATTTTAATCGGGGCTCTGGAGTCGGCAAGCCGAAGTCCCGACTCCGACTCCTCAATTTCCCACACCTCCTGACTCTGACTACGACTCCTGACTACGACTCCTGACTACGACTCCTGACTACGACTCCTGACTCCGACTCCTGACTACGACTCCTGACTACGACTCCTCACTACGACTCCTGACTTCGACTCCTGGTTTACTGACCCTGACTCCCTTTCTGGACTAACCGACCCTGACTCCTGACTCCGACTCCTGACTCCGACTCCTGACTCCGACTCCTGACTCCGACTCCTGACTCCGACTCCTGACTCCCTCATACATGGCGCATTTTTTAAGTGGTAACTTTACTGTAGTAAAATGGTAACATCAGGCTGTTTATCACCTTATGATACAATAATCAAGCTATTTAGGTAGAACAGACACTGACAAGCAAAAGGGTAACAATGTTTTGATCTTTTGAACACTTGTGAGTAGAGTTGAAGAAAAAGCTGTATTTGTATCCAAGTCCAGTCTGCACCAACACTGGGAATGTGTAGAAGAGACCTGGGATCAGATTTTGGTTAAGACCTGCTTGAATCTGATTCAGAGCCCAGAAGGATCCAGGCAGTATTGAAAACCAAAGGTGGATTTCTCAAATACTAACAAAATAATAAAAATTAACATTTTGATTTTTAGGAGCAAAACAGTAACAATGCAGTTACAGGAAAGAATCTGCAGAACTAAGCAGATGCTAAATTCTTGCAAGTCACATTTATGTATAAGATCGGTTGAGATGACTGTATATAAAATTACAGTAGCCTCATGTACAAAGCTGTAGTGGATGAGAGATATGGAGCCTGAAAGTCACAAGTTCAAAACATTGTTACCCTTTTGCTTGTAAGTGTAAAATATATTTATTGGATATGACTTTAGGGCACAAAATTTTTTTAAATATGCAAAACACTGCAGGAACATTCGTGGAGTCTCTGAATTTGTTCTGAGAAATAGTATTGCCTCCATCAGATCCTGCATACATGACCTCACATCTGATCTCATTATTTCCAGGCTAGAGAACGGCCTCTCTACACTAACTTGGGGGCAAAGCAGGGACCACAGGGGCAACATCTCTAACAATGTCAGGGTATAAAGGAATTGCCTCAGCCACAGTCAGTTTTGATGAATGGTTGAGCTCTTCTACTTCTTTGAAAGCAAGTGAAAAATTTTGCTGAAATGTGTTTGCCCTGGGAGCAGAATATTTTCCCCTGGGTCAGCGCTTTGTCTGCTCCATATCATCAATTACACTCCTCATGTGATGAGGCTGAAGATATGGGAGCAGTAACACTGCCCAGACCCAATTCCTCTTGCTCTTTGTACTGCATTGAACTAACTGTACTAACTTATTATATATTTTGGAAGTCGGAGTCGGTCCCTTTTATGACTACTCCGACTCCTGCAAAATAGCCTCCGACTCCACGACTCCGACTCCACAGCCCTGATTTTAAACATTTTAAAGGGTTTTCAATTTTTACAAAATGGTCATCAGGGAGGTCATAGAATAAAAAGCTCACTTTATAAACCAACTCTGCTGCTGCACCGCCGCCGGTCCTGGCGCGGCCTTTGAAGTCACTGTCAGTGCTCATATGACACAGTAGCTAATCGCAGTCCTCAGTGATCATGTGCTGTATATCCAGGATGACGCCGCTGGGATATGTGAATAGCTGCAGGGTCATGAGCAATGAATATTACGTCATCGACCTCGAGTGGTGGCAGCTCTGGAACGGCACTTTAAAGAGTACCTATTGCCTTCAGGGAAACCTCATGAAATAACAGGAGACTAAAATACTAACACTTCCTTAAATATGCTTCATAAGGGAAATCAAAGAATTTCACCTGTAATTCAGTTTTTAAAAGAAGTGCTGGCCCTTTAAGACAGGACTGAAGTTGGGCCAAGTCGGCACCTGACAGCTTGATGCATCACTATGTTGACAGCTGTGTCACAGTAACTGCTTCTGAGCTGGAAGAGTCCATTGTAAAAGGGGGAGCCAGGAAGTCTCCGTCTTGAGTACACTGATAAACTCTGGAGTGTAATTTCTGTGCTGGATATAACACTAGCAGCAGTGTAATATACCCATATTTTTCGGACTATAAGAAACACTTTTTTTAAGGGGGAAAATAAGAGTGCCTCTTATAGTCCGAATATACGATCTCGGGGAGGCAGGAGAGGAGTGATGCTGCGGGAAGCTGGTGGCAGGGCTTAAAGGGTTGAATCCCGCCGCTGGGTTCCCGCAATATCACAACACTGCAGTCTCCTGGCGGCCCAAGATAGTTTAGTGTTGCCACTCAGCACAGTGGCTCGGTTTGGCGGCCTCGGCTCAGTTCGGCGTCTCGGTGCAGTTGCTCGCCGCCCATGGCACTGTGCGGCCGGCGGCCGCTCCTTACACCTAGCGGCAGCCGCTGGCTGAATGAGGAGTGGTGCTGCGCACCGCTCCTTCGTCTGATCACCCCCCTGCAATGTAATTGCATGGGGGCGATCACTTGCCATGGCAGCTGAAGCCTCACGCAGGCTTCTGCAGCTGCCATGTATGTGCACCTATTACACCATGCCTATGGCAGGGTGTAATAGGCAATGAAGGAAAAACCAATATACAGCAGTACAATAGTACTGCTGTATATGGGACAAGGCATTCTGCCCCCTAGTGGTCTTGTACCCTAGGGAAACGAAGTATAAAAGTAAAAAAAAAAAAAAAAAAAGTTAAAAAAGAAATAAATATTAAAAGTTTGTCACTCCATCCTTCCATTAGCCGTTTTACAAATTAAAAAATAAAGGAACATAATCATATACACATGTACATAAAAGTTCGTCATATGAAACATACATGCATAATTGCTTTACCCGGTACGCCATATAACGTAAAAAAAAAAAAAAAAATTACGCTGATCATTGTGTTCTTTATTAGGTCATTTCACGTTCCATAAAAATTGGAATAAAGCGATCAGAAAGTAGCATCTATTCCAAAATGGTACCGATAAAAACTACACTTCAGATGGACTTTTTGCTTTAAATTTTTTTTTACCTATTTTCTTCCTCTAAAACCTAGGTGCATCTTATGGTCTGGTGTGTCTTATAGTCTGAAAAATGCGGTAGATACCTGTACACCCATCACACTATGTCCTCAGTGTGCTGTGCCTCCTGCAGTGTATGTAGAGAGACTCCGATTACCCTGTACAAGCAGCTATGCCCTCAGCTCCCCCTCCACAGTTGGTATCTCTCAACAGAAAGAATCCATTTTACATAAAGAGCTGTGCTAAGAAAGTTAAAGTAAAATCTGTAATTCTGTAAAACTGAGCTAAATTCTCTGGATTGCTAATGACCTGTATTGGAATAAAGTCTTATAATTTCATCTATTATTATTTTTTGTGTGTTTGTGTTGAGGTGATAGGTACTCTTCAAGGCCGGGTTTACAAGGTGTATAGCGGCGCGTACTGTTAGAGAGCACCTCTAATTGCTCCGGCCTGGCTCCCATTCATCCTCTCTATGATGCTATGATTTTTCTGTATTTTGGGGGCATACTTTAGCGGATTGTAGTTCAACTACACCCCACAAAAACGCTGTGTGAACACATCCTAATACGTGATTTTTTTAATTTTATTTTTAAGTATTTTATAACCTCCCTGACTGGCTGATTGATGATTTTGTAAAAAAAAAAAAAAGTGGAAAACCCCTGGAGTCATCCTGTCTTCTACTGTAGGGGTATCAAACTGCAGCCCTCCAGCTGTTGGGAAACTACAACTCCCATCATGCCCACTGTTATAGATTATACAAATGCATGATGGGAGTTGTAGTTTCCCAACAGCTGGCGGGCCGCAGTTTGACACCTGTGTTCTACATATAAGAAGATAAAAATAAGCTGTGTTGACATAACCCAGAAGAAGTACAAAAAGTCCACAGCAGATAATGGGGACCTGTGGCTTCCTTTGGAAACTCCAGATGTCAGAAGTCCTATTTCCTTACTGAATTTTCTTCTAGCCCCCTCCACATTCCTAAGCAGGTTTTTTATCACCTGTGACGTGGATATACATGGTCGATGGAGCAATGACTTCTGCTCTGACAGGGCCTTAACTTGAGGGGCTTATCCCATTGACAACGCAGCAGTGGTGCCCATCTTATTGATATTCTATGTCCCTCATTAACAAATTGGGCACAAAAACTAACATCGCTGATTGTCGGGGACCATAGGGGTAGCTAAAGGAAAAAAAAAACACTTGCATCAACAGAGCTGGGAATTTTTGACTCCTGAAATCTGGAGGTTTTTTTTTTTTTTTAGGACACTGGTTGTTCTCTGTAACTGAGTTCTGAGCTCATCCTAGGTGGACAGAGAGGCCCCGACCATTCATCTGTATGAGGCGCTTGACTTTCTGTTGGCGGCTCTGCATGTGAACAGGATAAAAAGCATAAAATGAGACATAATATGAAACATAAGATACAAGTCACATAATATAGAACTGAAATTTTTTTCATTTTTTTTTTTCTAGTGAATATGGATTTGCTGAAAAAGTCGTGGAAGGAATTTCCTTGTCGGTGAACTCCATCGTTATCCGTATTCGGGCGAAGGCCTTCAATGCTTCCTTTGAATTATCCCAGCTAAGAATATACAGCGTGAATGCAAACTGGCAGCTCAGCGACCTGCGCTTCACTCGGATCCAAGATCCCCAGCGCGGAGAGGTTAAAAAAAAAAAAAAAAAAAAAAACACCAAATGGAGCAAAGTGGCTGTTAAAGTGTCGCTGCTTTAGAAATCTGTTTTTATATGATTTTCATGATATTCAGAATTTCAGAAATTCCTATAATTCTGGATAAATAAGACCTAAAAGAAGCAGAAATCTAAAAATATGCAAATTGTTGGATGATCCATTAAAGGTATTTTAAACAAAAAAAACTTTCACAAACTTTCAATGCAAAATACCATTTGGTATTATAACTATGCTTCTTCATCTTTGTCTTTTGGTCATGTGAAGCATTATTTTGGGCTGTCCAAGTCATTGGCTTAATGGGAATGTGTCATCAAAAAATGAGTTATTTGTGTAAGTCCCATTTTTATGTTAAACATAGGATTATTAATATATATATTTTTTTTTAATTTTTCATATAACTTTCAATATTTTTTAATAATTCTTAAGTCCTGCAGTTTTAACTTTGGCCACTAGGCCTTGTTTGCACTGCTTTAACAGCAGTCAGAGAGATGCTTTACAGCAGCTTCATGCACATAGGAGACTTAAGACTGACTCAATCCCATTCACTTCTATAGGAGAGTTTTCTGGTCATGCTCTGTGACCTGGGAAGAAATCGGTGTGCAGGGAGGTGAAAGGGTGAACTGTGACTCTCTCCTCATGACTGGCGGATCCTGTGTTCTCTATTCACACTGGTGTCTCCTTTCAGTTTGACCCTCTTTGTGCTGATAATGAGCAGACAACTGAGACTACCTGTTCTGTACAGAAAGATTGTCAGACTGTTATTAGGCCTAGTGGCCAAAGTGAGAACTGCAGGACTTAAGAATTATTAAAAAATATTGAAAGTGATATGGAAAATAAAATAAAAAAATAAACCAAAAATACTTAAAAATGTGTTTAACATAAAAATGTGAGTTAAACAATAAGCCATTTTTGATGACACATTCCCTTTAAATGGTTAATTCAGGATTAGGAAAACATAGATACTTCATTTCAAAAACAGCGCCACATCTGCCTACAGGTTGTGTGTGGTATTGCAGGTGAGCCTTATTCACTTCGCTTCACCACAAGGGGTTGTTCCACTACAGACATTGATGACCTATTGATAAGATATGCCATCAATGTCTGATGGGGCCAGATCCCACCTCTAAGCCTGGCCCCTATCTCTAGAACGAGGCCATGAAAGCTCTGCGTTCTTAACAAGGAGGTGGTAGGGACTCTCCAGTTCCAATGAATGGAAGTTCCGAGGACAGAGGAGCCCCGCAATTAAGCTCATTCCTTTGGGACCTGGACTTGACATCGATGGCATATCCTAGTGATTTGCCCTCAGTGTCTGAAGTGGGACAAACCCTTTAACCTTTAATAGAATACTTGGGGCGACATGTATGAACGGGGCTGCACCATTTTTTGGGCATACCTTGCGGCAAACACCTGTCGTAGCCCTGTTCTATAGATGTATGAACAGTCGTAGCCAAAAGTTGCGCCAGGCACGGCACACTTGAATGCGCCAAAGATATGCTATGCTGTGCAAGGCAAACCACACGCTAGATTTATGCAGCCACATACGGCAGGTTCCTACATACTGTCACATTCTACACTCCTCTAAATTGATTTAGAACTGGAATGTCGCCGCCAATTTTATACCTGTCATCCTTAACCTCTCGGTCTGTGGGGAAAAAAAAGTATTTGTGTTTTCCAAATTTTGGACAAATCCTTTAAGCCAACAGTTTTTTGCCCTAAAGATATACAGGTTACAACCATATTTAACCATAAGGGGATGTAAAGTCATAAAGGTTTTTGACCTTTCTATGCAAAAAAAATATTTTGTTAAACAATGTTTTCTTTGTTTTTTTACATGCCACTTCCAGGAAGGGGTTTGGGGAGAAAAAACTAATTGTCATTTTTATTTAAATCATGTCTAATTCCCTTTTGGGTTTTGTACTTTTATATTACATTTTTCACCTATTGACCTTAACACATAAGTAAATTCAGTATAAAGAATTCACACAAAAGTCATATGATATATACTGAAAATTTATTAGAATTGTTTTTGTAAGGAAGAGTAACCCTAGAAATACGCTATAACGGTAACCAGAAAAAAAAAACCCGAGTCGTTTTTTTTTAAGTCTACATGGTCAAGGAACAGATGGTCTTCATGAAATTTTTGCAGAAAAAAAAATGGCCAATTTCCTGATGTCTTTCCATTTTTAGCTGCCAGAGGGGGGCAGGAATTTGATTGACCTGCTTTCCTATCATGGGCGGAGCAGTGGGGGAGGGCTCCTGCTGCAGCCAGTTGCCTTATAGCTGGGGATGGGTTAGATTGGAGGTTTTTGAGAAAAAGCGTTGTTCACGGCTGCTCTACTAGAAGACTTATGGAAGAATTCTTTACATATTTTGCAAAATGTCTTAATTGCAATAGGAAATCGGGCAAAGAAGAAAAGGAGCAGGGGTTTTCTTTTTTCTATATTTTTAATTTTTTTGTTGGTGTCATGTCTTGCGCTTTTATGGGCTTTTGTTTCTTATTTTTTGAAGGTACTGACATTTAAAGAGATAATCTGGCAGATGATCCGGATAGAAGCAGATGCCATTCAGAGTTCTGAGCATGAAATAATGAGCGCACCCGTCCGTTTGATCACCAATCAGTCCAAAATTCGAGTCACGTTGAAGAGAAGAGTGAGTGCGAATGTTTCTTTTCTTTCTCTGAGCCATGGATTCTTCATGTCTCTCGCTCGCGCCATCTGTCATCCTGTTCACTTCAGAACGGTTTCTTCTTTCCCACAGTATAATCACTGAGGATAAAAATCAGTAATTAAAACATGGTGGTCGGGGGCCCGAAATGCTTTCCAATGGCCTTCACTTGCCAATAATGTCCCTTCTGTTTATGGGGACTTCTTAGAGGGCACTTTGCCACTTTTGTAACCTCCTAAGGAAACCAGACCCTTTAGCTTTCTGTTGGGTTATATACCGCTCTGGAAAAAATTAAGAGACCACTGCAAAATTTTCAGTTTCTCTGATTTTTCTCTTTAATGGTAAATTTTTGGAGAAAAATGCACATTGTTATTTTATTATATAAACTACTGACAACATGTCTCCGAAATTCCAAGCTAAAAATGTTTTATTTATTTGCAGCAAATAAGAAATCTTCAAAATAATAAAAAAGAAGCAGCAGCAGTGCTGTTAGACCAGAAATAATGTAAAGAAAACAAATTCATATTTATTGAGAAACAAAGACTGTTTTAAGTCAGGGAAAGTTTAGAAATCAATATTTGGTGGTATAACCATGATTTTTTCATTCAAATTCCTTTTGGCCTATTTCTAGCACTTGTTTTGCCATCCAGCTTGTCCTATTGCAAGAGGATTGTCAAGACCACAGCAGTGTTTTTTATACTTTCCTTCATTAAATAAGATTTGGTTCAGGTGATCACCTAATCAGAAGCACATTAAGTAGAATGAGGAGGACTCTGGTTGGAATTCAACCGACACTGGAATGGAATGGCCGTCAGACATGTAGAGATGCTGATTTTTAGAAAACTGTGCAGTGGTCTCTTAATTTTTTCCAGAGCTGTATATGTAGTTCAAGGGGAACCTTAAGAAGAATATTCTCAGTAAGTGTATGGATGAACACACTAGAGTTGCATGTTCTTATATGGGTACTGTGTGGTTACCAATACTCATGGTTGGGTAAGTAAATCTTCTTTTAAAGGGACACTTACATCAATGGGGTGTTTTTTGTCAGCATCAATATTTCTGGAAAACCATAATTTTTTGAATTTTTGACGGTGTTTTTCTTTTTATTTTGACCGTTCCATGCAATAAAAAAATTACATAGAAAATCTTGCCCTTCTTTAGCTTTGATAGACAAAATGCCTGAATGGCACGGCATACTAATCTCCGTTTACTGTTGGTGATGCGAGAAATGCTTGTCTAGATGTCGTCTCATTATAGACAGTAGATAATAATATAATAATTGCTGTTCTCTGGACAGGCTTAAATAAAGATAAGACTGAACCAGACATGCATAAGTTGGCAAAAGGTGGGGGCCACAACCACTTGGGAAAACACCTGGACTGACCGGGAACATCCCTGGAACACCCAGGAATGCCTTCAAACCATCTATGAATGCCCATTTTGGGGCAAGGTTTGAGAGAGTCCCACCCCATGCACTCCAGTTTGCAGTTCCAAAGAAGTTCTTTGTTGGCCTGGAAGCAGCCCACGAGCTGTATGTTGTGCAAGTCTTGTCTAGACAGACAGGACAATGACAAGAGCAATACATGAAAGGATAATGGTTTAATTTTTTTTTACATTGAGGAGTTTCTTCTTTTTTAAAGGGATTGTTTCACAGAGCCAAAGGCAGCTTCAGACTCGCACGTCCTTGTCAGTCTGTGGGTAGTTCTATAGCAGTGATTGGCATATCGGCTCTGCTGTTCCTTTTACAGTGACATGAGCGCAGTAGATTTATAGGACCTAGAAGCATTGCCTGCATATTTCTTTGTTGTTTACCGTAAGTCGTGCTTGGGGTCTGTACTCCTACCTCACAGATGACCATATATTCTGCAGGGGTTTCAATTGACTCTAATAGCACTCTGATCCATTATGTATGAGAACGCCACTGAAGTCCATGGAAAGTGTAATAGCAGATGTTGTAGATGGTGAAGTCTTCAAGCTATAAGATGATGCAATGTTTAAAGATCATTGGGGGACACCTTTAGTGCCAACAGTTTGTTCTATTACATCATTATATAAGTATTTGCACATTACGGGCGACATGTCTTAAAATTGGCAGTTTTTAGGTGCATTTAATCAGTGTAAAGTGTGCCTGAAAGTACGATCCTTTCAAAGATCTGGCATCCGGTATACCTTGCATAGTAAACTTAATGTGGCTAAAAATAGCGTCTTATTGCTCGTGTCTGTAGTGCACCTCGATAGGCACATTGCATTATGGAGGCGCACAGCGTATCGTTACTACTATATTTAATGCACATTTTTAGGCGCATTACAATGCGTCGTGCACAGCGTATAATGCGCCTAGTTTTGGTATATTACAGTTCATTTATATCGAGAAAATGGTGTCAAAAGTTTTTTGGGCGCAAAGTACACCAAAATATTGCACATTCGTATTGGGACATGTCGCCCTATGTGCATATTTTTTAATCCTGTCCAGCCTCCTAGCCAGGGGCGTAACTTTGCTTCAAAAAGTGGGGGGCACGGATTTTCCCTCGCGCCTTTTCACTCGACTTCCCTTTCACTTCCCCTCCTTTCCCTTCCCTTCCCTCCCCTCCCCTCCCTGCAGTGAGGCGGCCCCCTCTAACCCAGCTAGGAGGTCTGAGGGAGTGCTGTGAGCTCCCCCAGCAGGTTCTGGCGGAGTCCTCATGGCGAACACAATTGGTGCAGTCCGTAAGGTTCTGAGTGGTTCTCTAATTACTGAAGTTTAGAGCCGGACTGGGACTAAAAAGCAGCCCTGGTAATGAAACCAAACCAACACACCTATAATGTTTCCCCCTCTACATGGAAATAAAAAACATTGTGCAATGCAGCAAATCTCGCTTAACCCCTCCCATCCCCCCATCACTACTTCCTTAAATTTGTTATACACACAACAGAATGAGGGAAAATAAAAGAACCCAATCTCATTGTACCCCTAGGAATCATGTCACATACTGCCCAAATGTAAATTTATTTGGGATACCATACACCAGAAATGAATTATGTTACACATGGGAACCCCGGGAAAATTTCATTTAATAATGCGCCTTTAGAATTGAATTGCCATTTGTACTAAAGAAATAATATATTCCCTGTGCCCCAAAATGTATTATTTTTACAACTGAACCTAGAAATGAATACATTACACACTGTACTTCAGAGATTACATTCACCATTTCCCCAGAGATTACATTACACCATACCCCAGAGATTACATTACACCATACACTAGAGATTACATTACACACCTTATCCCAAAGATTACATTACTCACTGTACCCCAGAGATTACATTACTCACTTACCCCAGAGATTACATTACACTGTACCCAGATATTATTTAAAGTTATAAGTATATAGTTTAGGCCCCGATATTACTTGCATTACTCACTGTACCCAGAGATTATACATTACACACTGTACAACAAAGATTATATTACACCATACCCCAGAGATTATTACATTACTCATTGTACCCCAAGACTACATTAGAAAAGGTAACCCAGAAATTGTGTGTTGGAAATTTGGCGCTTGCAAACGCAGAATTCCGATGAGCAAACGACCAAGACTGCCTGAGGAAGATTTCTGCCTCCTATCCTTTAGTGTTGTTAGTGCGGAAAATGCCTCGAATAATTCTTTGTAGGCACTGACAGTTTGCTCTGAAAATACTCAAGTAAAATCAGTGTCATCTAAACAAGAACACTGATTTTACATAGGGTATTATGTAAATCAGTTTCCTGCTGGATTGGATGCTGGTTCTGAGGCACTTCCAGCACTGAATCATCCCAGAATCAGCATTCATTTCTTCTGCATGAATGTACCCTTAAGTTTGTTCACACGGCATATAGTGGGGCGTATTATGTGCTCTGCTATATGCTGGGTGTTTTAGAAGTACATGTTGGCCAGTGCACACTTCTAAAATGCTGTGGGGCCGGCCCCATTCACTTTCATTTTCCACGGCACGTAAGTGCAGGGAAGACATGACATGGCTAGACACTTAGCTGTACAGTATATACACATCTCTCATATACAGTACATACCCCACATGCACACACAACGCCTAGTGCCCTTGTCCCCTCCTTACCTGTCTCCTGTAGTCTGGTATAGTTGGCATTCGTCAGGAGCTTCCCTTCTTCTCTGATGAGGGCTGAGCATAGGGGAAGTGGTATACGAGGGGAGGGAGAGATACAGCCCCAGATACAGAGTGTGCTGGACTATGAGCAGTGTTCTGATTGGTGAAGCAACCTCTGCTGACTCCTGCTCTACCAATCAGCGCTGCTCTCACTCTGCACTGACACTTGAGACTGCCACCTACTCTGTCCCCCCAAGATGCAGAGAAATATAGGAGAAAAAGTGTTAACTTTTTCCTCCTCTGTGTTCTTCTCTCCCCACTTAATGTATTCTCATGCTTTCATATGGATTATTTTTTATTGAAGTGGCTAAAAGTGGGGGGGACAGTCCCCCACCCAGAAAAAAGTGGGGGGAACCAGTCCCCTCCGTACCCCCTTAAAGTTACACCTATGCTCCTAGCCATGTATTGAGCTGTAGTAAACTTGTATTTATAAGTGCCCTAGTGGCCAGCATGAAAACTAGAATATTAAAAAAATAATAATGTATAAAAACCACCAAAATTATTTTATCCCTCTGAGCACAAAAATCTAATTTTAAATAAATTTAGAATCTGACAAAAGGGACCCCATTTCTATTATTGGCTGCCCAAATTGTAGTTCCAGGTCAGATGATGTACTCCATCCCGATCAATTTTGTAGTTTATGCCAGCCACTTATTTAAGGGGATGACTACGTAATTCCTAGACAGGCCAAATCCACCAGAGCGGAAACCACTCTTACTTGGTAGCTTTCTGCTGTGGCTCATAGACTGGGTCAGAAGCAGTGGACCCTCTCTATAACATCTAGTTATGTAGAGGACTATTGTCCTGATAAGACAAGTCCCTTAGTCCTTAATGTGTTCTAATGCTAGTTTTGTTTTTTTCAACAGCTAAAAGATTGTAATGTGCTGGCATCAAAACTGGTGCTCGTATTGGATGACTTGCTGTGGGTGTTGACCGACTCTCAGCTGAAAGCCATGGTCCAGTATGCCAAGTCGCTTAGTGAAGCAATAGAGAAGTCCACAGCACAGAGGAAGAGTATGGCCGCCTCCACACAGCCTGCACAAGTAAGCAGATTCTTTTTATCCAAAACCTTCAGAAAGCAAGTGGATTTTCACCAGCCCATAATTAAGGAGATCCTCCCAGTATTCCACCTGCGGCCATTGTATTTCCCAGTTCCTTCAGCAGCGGTGCTTGCTTAGACAGGTAGTCCCATGTAAATGTATCAACAATAGAAAATGCAGCAGCACTCACCGGACCTTTAAATGTTCTATACTTTTAATCCATAAAAGCCCGTCACGGCACATACAAGCATAGTAGCCCCAGGACGGGATCACAAATGATACCCTCTCGGCCTACGGCCGTTGGGAGATGCTTTGTCAAGACTCTTTTTATGGTTTTGTTACTGGAGCATCTTACATTTCTGTTATCACTCTCACTTTTTCTTCTGATATTTGAAGAGTCATGCCAATAGACTGATTACAGAATTAGTTTTAGTTGAACCTTTTTGGTGTGTGCGATGAACGACTGCTGAGGATTCCACCTTATGACCAGTCAGTTCCTCCCTTACTGCCACTCATCAGTACAATCCAAAAAGATAGAGATTTTTTTTTTTTAGGGATTCTGTAGAGGAATGTCTTTTTACATATATAATACTTTAGAGTAGGGGGGGGGGAAACGGGTTCCCTACTGAGAGCTCTTCTCTATTAGCCATATTTTGGGCTTGCTAGCTTTCTTATAAGTAGACATCCTTTGATTTCTGCAATGTAATGCGTCACTTTGGGCACTAGGTTATCCCTTTAATTGATCTACTGTATAACTATAAACAATCTCTTTGTAAATTATCAATGAATTTATTACTCTGCTCAGAGTTGGACGCCCCCCACCAGCTCCCAGCAAGTCAAGACACAGCAGACCTCCGCCACCGCTGAGCAGAACCAAGCAATTCTAAATCTCTTCCGAGACTATGATGTGAAAGAAACGTCCTATCATCTAATTATTTCCCACCTGGATCTGCACATCTGTGATGACATTCACTCCAAGGAAAAAGGTGACAAACCCAAAGGCTTTTGTTTTTTTGGGACATATCTGCTCAGTAGACAGGTCTTCATATAGAGAAAAGGAGCAAATCTGAACGTAGGCTTGTAATGCAAGGATGGGCATGCCTGCAAAATCCGATACGGTCATACAAATGTCCTTATGTTAATGCAAATATCAATTTTATAGATCAAGAAGTTCAAAAGTGTGGTGTAGGCACTAAAGGGAGTGAGGGATGGAGAGGGGTGAGGGGCACCGATAAAAAATAAAATAAAAATAAAAGTGGGAGGGAATGTAGGGGTTGGAGATGAGAAATTGGAGAGGACAGATTGATTAGTGAGGAGCGGAGAGGTAGTAGAGGGTTGTAAGTAAGGACTGAACAGTTAGGGTGAGTGATTAGTGATATGGGAGGTTGATAAATGGAAAGAAATGTGACTGATAATTATCTAATTAATTATGTATATATCATTACCTGGACACATATTTATCACTAAAGTTCACTGAAGTAACTCGAAAGTAATACATTTAAATTTACTTAAATTTTCAGATGAAAATTAGTGCAACTTAAAAAAAATAATAAAACTGTCCTGGACAAAAAGAATGGTGCCCCTAGAGAGGATAGAAAATAATTTGACCATAGGGACAGTTAAACTAAGGTGTGTCCTGTAATGGGTGTCATAGGTGTCTTCAAACTTGTAATCAATTAGGCTGTCTATTTTAAAGGGTAAAAAATAGACACTGTGCTGTTTGGTATTGTGGTGTGTACCACACTGATCATGAACCAAAGGAAGCTAATGAGCATTGTCTCAGGAGATTAGAAAGAAAATTATTGAAACATATGTTAAAGGTGAAGGCAATAAGATCATCTCCAAAAGTTAATGGTCTATGGGACTGTAGCCTGTATGCGGCCGCAAGTGGAAAATTAATGACAAATTGAAGAGAGGGATAATTTGAATAGTAAAGAAAGAGCCCAGAAAAACTTCCAAAGAGATTAGACGTGAACTCCAAGGTCAAGGTGTCGGTATCAGACGGCACCATCCATCGCTTTCCTTGCCAAATAGGACTTAGTGGAAGACAGCTGAGAAGGAAACCACTATTAAAAGCAAATCATAAAAAAGTAAGACTAAAATTTGCCAAAATGCATATCAACAAGCCACAAAGCTTCTGGGAGAATGTCCATCGGACAGATGGGACAAAACTGGAGCTTTTTGGCAAGTCAAATCAGCTCTATGTTAACATATGCAAAAATGAAGCATATAAACAAAAGAACACTGTACCAATTGTGAGGCATGCAGAAGGCTCGGTTATGTTTTCGGTCTTCTTTGCTGCATCTGTCACATGGTGTCTTGAATTTGACTGGGTACAATGAAATCTTAAGACTAAACATTCTGGAGCAAAATTTGCTGCCCTGTTTCAGAAAACTTGGTCTCAGTCGCAGGTTATGTGTCCTTCAACAGGATAATGACCCAACAAACAGCTAAAAACATCCAGGAATGGCTGAGAGCATAGTGTTGGACTATCCTGAAGTGGCTTCTATTAGCCGTGATCTAAATCCTATTGAAGGTCTGTGAAAGGAGCTGAAATCTGAAGTCTTGAGAAGGCACCTTCACCCCTGAGACAGCTGCAGCCGTTTGCTCATGAGCAGTGGGCCAAATACCTATGGACAGGGGAAGTCTTATTGAGTTACAGAAATCATCTCTTTGCAGTGGTCACCTTCAAAGATTGTGCAACTAAATTTTACGACCATAGAGACCATAATTTTTTTTGGGGTTGAACCACATTTCAAATGCAACATCTGATTCCTGTTAGTTGATTTACAGTAGAAATTTAAACATTTTTGTTATGTGTCCACTTATTTTTCAGTGACTGTTGTTCGGTTTTCTTTCGCTTGAAAGAAGGGTTTCCAGGAGCAATTTTTTTTTTTGGGAGGTGTGGGGGGGGGGGGGGGGGGTTGTGTTACCGTGGGGCAGATTTACTAATCCTGGCTAATACTAAATGGCTGTAAACTTGGATTAGGCAGTCTGCAAATGTGACAAATTTATCACACACTGTATGATAAAGTTGATGCAACTATAGACAGCTTCTCTTTTTCTAAATTTATACCTCCTATTGCCCGGCTTACTTTACACTAAAATGTTTGCCAAAAGTCGTTGCGCAATTTTGCCCATGGTGTTGTATTTCAGCCATATTCCCCCATTTTTTTTTTTGTTTTTTTTTTTTTTTTCCCAAACCACACCCACTTTACTCTTCACATTCATTTGTAGAGTAATGTGCAAACTGTGTCTCAAACACGTTATAAATGTTCAAGGCATTTCCACCAGGTATTTGATGCAAACATATGTAGGGTTTTGGTCCTTTTGGCTTTGTACATGTACCTTAGAAGGGGAAAAGATCTCTCCTTAAATTGGTTGGTGTGAGGATTTACTCGCCGATCAGACCTCACTGACTGTTTTTGCAAATAAGCAAAGGCTTATGGGAAAAGAGCTGAGGAGCTCCACAGCGCACTCTATTGGTATGTAATATCTCAATTCACAATGTAGCTTGCAGGAGCTTTGCAAAGTGAAAAGGATTTGAGCCATGAATCCAGTTAAGTTCCGAGGCAGACAGCTGTTTCGGGTTTTTTGGCCCCTCGTCAGTGCAGTGCAGAACCTACTGGTTTGGCTGGGTGAGAGGTGAAAGTGCACCTTGGCATTCCTGAATGAGATGTCTATTATATCTCTGTTATCTTCACTACATGTGTGATACATTTTTTTTTTTTTGCAGTTCTGGACTGGAGAATCACAGGAGGGGCCATGCAGTTGTCATTTAATCATCTGACTGTGGACTATTACCCATACCACAGGGAGGGTTTGTATGATCTTTATTTCTTCTATTTATATTATTTTTGGGCTGATAAGGTGAATAATATTCATACAGTCAGTAATAAGATATCTGAAGTTGTAACATCACTTCTTTGGGAACAAATTTGCTTTTGCTTGTTCATACTCCTAAAGGCAAACACACATGGATATACTACAGTCTACCCTCTCATGTCTATGGTCTAGAGCACGGGTTTCAAACTGCGGCCCTCCAGCTGTTGGGAAACTACAACTCCCATCATGCCCACTGTTATAGATTATGCAAATGCATGATGGGAGTTGTAGTTTCCCAACAGCTGGAGGGCCGCAGTTTGACACCCCTGGTCTAGAGCGATCTCTGTAGTGTCCATTCATCTCTCTGTACATGGTCATTTCCCCTAGTGATGGAGGTTTGTGTGGGTCATGCAGATGTGTGAATATTCAGGTGAGCCTCTTGTGTTCACAGGTGACAGCTGCAGCCATTGGATGTATTATGGAGATGCCACAAAGACGAGATGTTCGTGGGCACAGGAATTGCTTCAGGAGTTTAAATCTAATGCGGATATGTTGAATCAAGCAGTAAAAGATCATGGTTCTGGGTCGCCTACGAAATCCGTGCCCGGTATGTCCCAGCAGTATGGGCACCCAGGTGAGATTTTAAGAGGCTATATCTTGTCTCTTGTTTAGTTAAAGGGGTTCTCCACTATCCCTTTTCAGTAGAGGGTTCAATGTAAAAAAAAATACTGACCACAGGGTGTGCAATATCCTCGTAGCGCCACCACAGGGGAAATGAAGCATTACCTGGTGCTCACTGAAATGAATGGGCCGGCTGTGTAATAACCTGGTATGTGCGTCGGTCTTCAGACCAAACGCGTTGCAAACATTTAATGGGTATCCCGGTCTTAGGTAAAACAGAGGCGGGAATCTTTCTTGCACAAGCTGAGTTGTCTGGTATTGCAGCTCTACTGTGTGGAAGTGAATTGGCCTAAGCCTGCGAATAAAGATCATCGCCTGCAAATGAACGGGGTGAAAATCCTTCACTTCTCTTTGCAGTTAAATATCACAACTGTGTCCTTTGGGAATATTAAAAAGTGGCATCCACAAACCATCAAACACAGTTGATGCATTTCAAACGTATTTGATCTTAGCCAAAGCCGGCTATGACTAAGAACTAATGTTTATAACGCGTCAGTGGTTTATACGCTGTTATTATGTTAAGCACAAAAGGGAATATGTATTTTGTTGTGAAAATACAAAAAAAATGATTCAATTAAAAAAAACAGAACGCGTCAGTGGTGTCTGTTGGTTTGTGGATGTCACATTTTAATGGATCAAATACATTGCAGTTTCATACAAAGAAGAGTGATGGATTTTCCTGTTGTCACTTGGCTACTGCAGCATCAGCAGAGTGTTCTCCATTCATCTATCTTGATGAAATGGTGAGCTGGCTTTTTCTTGCAAAACCACACATAACCTGTTTACAGATTTGGCGCTGTTTTTGGAAGGAAGCACTCCTGTTTTCTTAAAGGGGTTGCCTCACTACATTGATTCATCTTACCTCAGTCCTGTTTTCTTGGTTTCACTTTGATTCAGGGGGCGTGTTCTACTGGCTTCTACTAGGCTGCAGTAGAAGCCAAGTTCTGTATCTTATAGTACCAGTGCTGGCAGCCTATCAGGATAGATGTAAGAAACAGGTCTGTATCTATAGCAACTGAGGAGCTGATGCCGCCATTAAATGTGGGGATATACTCAGAATTGGTAGGACTCTGTTCAATGACACATATTGCAAAGTGACTTGTTTTTGCAAGATCTTTAACATAAAAAGCAATCCTTGTAGCGAGACAACCCCTTTAATCCTGTTTAACCCCTTGAGCGGTGGCATGGATGAGGGACTACATTATTTAAAATAATAGCGTAAAGGGCAAGAACGTCAGCTCAGAAACCTGAAAAATGGTGGTTTTAGCTGTGGTGTATTAGGGTATGTTCACACGGCTTATTTTGACGCGTATTTCTCCGCGTATTTGCGCTTTATATGCGGCGAAATGCGCGCCGCAATTATGGTAATTCATAGCTCTCATAGAGAACTATGAATTACTCATCATCTCCCAGCGCGTACAATATGATCGTATCGTACGCCCGGGGAGAGAAGTGACATGTCAATTGTTTGCGGCGCTTATGCGCTGCTGACAATGCATTTAATGGGGCCAGCCCTCCCACCCCCCGTGCTTTGGAATTACTCGCTGATCAGCGTGTACAGACAGTCTTCATACTTAGCCATCGTTTCCGATCTTACATAGTCCCATAGTTCAAAAAGGAGGGGATTCTTATGGGGCGTGGCTGACATTTAACACTGAGTCAGCCCATGAATAATCCCAGTGCCAGCGATGCCACAGATGCACAGGAGTTACAGAGATGTTAGAGTGAAATCTTCTAAAAACAGGGCACAGACAGCTAAACAAATGTGAAAAACTGTTTCCCTGCACATCCAAAACTAAAAAAAGGATTGCATTTAATAAAATTTATACTGTCTGCAGGGCCGGGACAAGGCATTTTGGTGCCCTGATGTGCGAGTACAGCCCAATGGCGCCCCCCCCCGCTCTTGCTCTCAAAAAATTTACCCCTCCCCCCACACTATTTTCTCTCACCCTGCGCCAGGTCCTGTCACTAATTTTCTGCGACATTACATAGTCCCGTACTATCTCCTCAGCAGTCACTGCATATGAAAATCAGCCCTGACAAATTTTGATTTTTTAAAATCGCTCTCCGGATGACAGTGTAATACCCTCTAATAAAACAGTCACTAGAATAATCCTCACTTATTACCATGGATCGCAAATCTACCAGACGCATCATTGTGACTAAAAACCCTCCTACACAAAACAAGGACCCCAAAACTATTACTACTTAAGGGCTTCATATAATCCTGCGCAGGACCATGATCGAAACGCAACCCCCAACATGTGACTCTTTCAGCGTGTACACAGGCGTCTGGATTAAACATTTTCACCGCCAGACATGTGACCGATTGTGGTAGATACTAGTTTGTATGTAGGCTCTGCAGACTACTAAGATGATTACACTGCTGTTATCATTTAGTGATCTCACCGGAGACGTCTTTTTTGAGCCAGCGTTCGGTTCACTTGCCCTTTTTTCTCCTTCGGTTCACACTTTCATGCCTGATGCTCGCCGGCGCCAAGACTTGTCCTGAGGATTGGGACAAATATATTAGATTCCTCACATTTCCTAGTTTAACTCCTTAATTATTGGTAATATAAGTCCCTTAGTCAGACAGGTATATAGGATATGCCCTCTCAGTCAGGCAGGGATATGATATTGTCCCCTTAGACAGGTAGGTATATAAATATAGGGGCACTCAGGCAGGTTTATAGCATAGGGGCTCATGCAAATATAGATTGCTAGGGGTTCATGTAGGCGTATGGGCCAACAGCGCAGCGTATTGGGCCACAGGGCTGGCGTTATAGGGGCCACATGCAGGAGTTCTATGTGCAACAGGCAGGCGTTTTTATAGGTGCCACAAGCAGGCGTTATAGGTGACCACAGGCCAGGCGGTATATGCTGGGGCCACAGGCAGGCGTAGGGCCACAGGCAGAGGGTATGGGCCACAGGCCCAGGCGTTATAGGGGCCACAGGAGGGTTCTATATGTGGCCACAGGCAGGCGTAGTGGGACTTGGGGCGAGGGAGTATGGGTGCACCAGGCAGGCTGTATGGGACCTCAGGCGAGGCGTTATGGCGATTTCTTCTGGCAGGGTAATGGGGCACCAGGCAGGCGTATGGGACCTCAGGCAGGGTCGTATGGGACCTCAGCAGCGTAAAGATGGGACCTCAGGCAGGCGTATGGGGACCTCAGGCAGGCGTATGCGGTGGCCCCAGGAGGGTTATGGGGCACAGGAGGCGTCGATGGGGGGCCAACAGGGCAGGCGTATGGGGGGCACAGGCAGGCGATTTGGTGAGCCCACAGGCAGGTTACAGGGGCCACAGGCAGGCGTTACACGGGGCGCCACAGACAGGCGGTACAGGGTGTCCCACAGACAGGGTTTCGTGGGCCACAGGACAGGCTATGGGGCCACGACAGGCGATTATGGGGCCACAGACAGGGTATGGGGCCACTAGACAGGCGTCTGGGGCCACAGACAGGCGTTTTTATTATTGGGGGCTCAGGCAGGGCATCTAATAGGGCACATCTAGGATATAGGGGGCCACAGGCAGAATATAGGGGGGCCGCAGGAGGCACTATGGGGGCCGGCCAGGCAGGCACTATAGGGGGCCGCTGGCCAGGCACTTATGGGGGGTCGCAGGCAGGCACTATGGGGTGGCCGCAGCCGGCAGGCACTATGGGGGCCGCTCAGGGCAGGCATTATGGGGGCCGAAGGCCAGAATATAGGGGGGCTCACAGGCAGGCATTATGGGGGGCCGGGCAGGGGCAAAAAGGCATAATGGGCGGCGCAGGCAGGGCCTTTATGGGTGGCGCAGGCAGGCATTATGGGGTGGCCGCAGGCAGCATTATAGGGGCCACAGGCGGGATGTAGGGGGCCACGGCAGGCATTATAGGGGCGCAGGTGGGATATGCGGTGGCCACAGGCAGCGTACGGTATGGGGGCCACAGGCAGTATATAGGGTTGTGTCCGCACGGCAGAGATTTTAGGTGGCACGCAGGCTTGGCATTATGCGGGGGCCGCAGGCAGCACTATTGGGGGGCTGCTGGCAGGCATTTTGGGGGCGCAGGGTCATGGGAATTATGGGGTCCGCAGGCAGAATATAGGGGCCAAGGGCGAGGCACTATGGGGTTGGCCGCTTAGGCAGAATATTAGGGGGCCGCAAGGAGGCCATTATGGGAGGTGGCCGCAGGCAGGCATTATGGGGACGCGTAGGCACTATGGGGACTTGGTGCCGCAGGCAGGCACTTATGGGGGGCCGCAGGCAGGCCACTATGGGGGGGCCGCAAGGCAGATATAGGGGGCACTGGCTAGCGCTTTATGTGGTGGCCGCAGGAAGGCATATAGGGTGGGAGGCCGCAGGAGGGCATTATGGGGGCGCCAGGCAGGCATCTATTGGGGGCCGCAGGCAGCATTATGGGTCCGCCATTTGGCAGGTTATAGTGGCGCCGCAGGCAGTCATTATGTGGGTGGGGGGGGCCGCAGGCAGGCACGTAATAGGGTGGCCGTCAGGCAGGCATTATGGGGGCGCCTAGGCTTAGGATATAGGGGGCCGCAGTGCAGGCATTATGTGGGTGCCGCAGGCAGGTCATTATGGGGGGCCGCAGGCAGGCACTTATAGGGGCCGCAGGGGCATTTGGGGCCTCTAGGCATGCACTTATAGGGTAGGCGCAGGCAGGATTATGGGGGGAGCGCAGGCAGGCAATTATAGGGGGCCGCAGGGCAGGCGTTATGGGGCCGATGTGCAGGCATATAGGGGGGCCAGGAGGCAGTTTATGGGGTTGGCCGCAGGGCAGGCATTATTGGGGCGCAGAGAATATAGGGGGGACTACGTGGCCAGGGCACTTTAAAACAACAACATTCTCATATATTACCTGCGGCCCGGTGTGCGCGGTCCTCTTCAGAGGTCCCTCCTCCCGCGCCGCGCGCTCTCCGGCAGCTCCTGGGGCAGGCCCTTGAGCGCTGTGCGCCCGAGGAGAGGCAGCGCGCGATGAATCCGTCATTGCGAGCTGCCCTGAGGCCGCCGGGCCGTGGGGGCCTCAGCGCTATGAGGCCCCTCGGCCCGCGGTGTGGGGCCCTGCACTTCCCGGAGGATCCAGCGATCCCCCGGGGAGCGGGCCCGACAGTCTGGGGGGGCAGGGAGCGCTTGCTTTTGCCCCGCAAAGGGGGTACAGGCCCGCCGGGTTCAGGCCACGGCAGCGGTGGAGCCCGGCGAGGGTGGGGGCCCGACGGCGCCCCTTAGGGATGGCGGGTAGGGCCCGGGCGGTGCCCCCTTTGGCCTCCCCGTCGTCCCGGCCCTTTTGCTTGGGTTAAAATTTTTAAATTTTAGAACAAACCACGCCCCTATTCGTTTGTAACCCCGGGATGCCTGTATTTCCCAAAACAACCCAGCGTATTGCAGCGCGTACTATATGCGCCCCAATACGCCGTGTGAACATAGCCTTATACAGGCTCAGTAGGAAATAACTTTGCAGACCTTAGTCTAGACATTACAAAAATTATTTACAAAAACTTATTGAGAGTTCTAAACCCTAATAAAGGTGTAAATGGGGGGAAAAAAAGGGATATTGATTGGTTTTTTTCAGGAGTTGTAAATCTCTTGTATTTTTATTTTTTTTTTCTGGTCTAGGGTCTGAATCCAGCGGCAAAGGATCGTTTCCCGCAACAACGTTAGAGCTGCTCAAATCCAAATTACTGTCCAGCTGTTTTGTGGTTAGACTTGCTGATTTGAACATTTATCAAGTAAGTGGCCTTGAATCGCGACGTTTTAGCATTTTTTTTCCTGTTCTGTTTTATACCTGTACAGTTCACCCATATTATTTGCCTGTAACATAGTCTCCATATTAGTCTACAGAGCAGTAACATTCATGCTTGGCCATCGCTCCATACTTTGAGTGACTAGTGAAGAAGGCAGGGAATGCTGGCCTCCTGTGGCAGTGCATTACAGGGGCCCTGGCAGTGGGGTCTCCATTATATTTCTGAGGCTAGATAAACATGGTGTTAGTGGGTAAGACCCCTTTAATTAGGTAGGTAGAGGTGGTCTTTTTCTGTGCACTGTGTTAAAGGGGTATTACCATCTCACTGATTATTTACCCCTTTCCTCGGGTTTAAACAAAGACGTTACCAAATACATTTCTGTTCTGATTTTGCTTCCCTTCAAAAGAGCATTTTAGTCCGCTTGTTTACAGAAGTTTCCTAGTTTACTACTACCCCTTGTGACATATCAGCACTCCTTGTGACATATCAGCAGCACAGGAGCAACACAAATTTTTTCTTTTGAGTCTGCAGCCCCCCCCCCCCCCCGTTCCCGCTGTTTAGATCCCCCTATAACAATGTTTCAACAACCCGGGTAGTAGGGGAAAAGCAGGCTTAAAAATCATTACTGCTGTAGCCCGTCCACAGCTTGAAAGGGGGTGGGAAGCCTGAAGTGGCGTGGGTTGTGAAAAAGCATGGTGAGCCCCAAACCCCTTTTTAAATGAGATGTAGAGTTTTAAAATATAAGTAAATACTTTTTAACCTCTTAACAAATTTTAAGCCAAAGTTTGCACCTTCCGGTTATTCCTCGTAGAAATGTCTAAGTTGACAATTTGGGGTTCCCATTCATCTTGCCAATGGGCCGTATCATTACACACTCTGACAATGTCCAGTCTGCAACCCCTTTTAAAAGGGTTTTGCAATGAAGACATTTCATGCCTGGTTTATCCCTTAGCTTTTCGAGTGCTAAAAGGGGCTGTGTTATTTGTTTGAACTTTATATATGTGACCCCAAGGCTTGACATCACCCCGCCCTTCCCCACGTGTGCTCACCCCAGTCAAACAAAAGTCTGTTTATGTAAAGAGTTGTGAGTACTACAATGTTGTGAGTGGTTTAAAACTCTGCCTTTTAGGCATGGGTTTAGGTTCAAATCCCCGCAGAAGCCACATTGGCCTTTTTGTATGCTCGAGCCATACCTGATTTTAAATTTCTTTTTACTTTTTTTAGTTCACTTTTGGGGGGTAATTACTAAGAATACAGGGGACCGATAAAATGACGCTCCTTTGATTGAAACCCCACTAGCAGTGAGTGGTGGATTATAGGCAGGGAATAGACTGACAGTGCTGCCGAGATAGAGGTGAGTCTGAGGATGTGCCCAGGAGTGAGTATCTCGTCACTGGTTGTTTTCCTAGGGGAAATTTTTTGATTAAAAAACAAGGGAGCGCTAAACAAAAACGGGCAGAATTTTTAATAATGATGAGTGGTGAAAATGTTTATTATTTCATTTGCAAACTTCACACATCAGTTTTACTTCATGAGAAAACCCCTTTTAATACCATCTCTCTATCTAAATAAAGTGGACTGCTACTATTGCTTTCTCGAAGATACCAAGGAGTTTGGCAAGGTGCAGGTATCATGTGTTGAGTGAGATTAGGCACATTTTTTACAACTAATACCAATCCATAATAAACCTTCATCAGGCCTGTTTTTATGCGTTTACACGGCAAAGGACAAAAACAGCTCTGTTTTGACCTCAGCAGAACCGTTCATTACAACCAGTTTTTGGACTGTTTTTGACACAAAAACTGTCGGTTTTTCGGCGATTTTATTTTTTTTTAACCGTTTTTGTCACTGTTTGGGGCTGTTTACACGGCAAAGTACAAATACCATTGGGTTTATCCGACCGGTATTTGCACTGTTTTCAGGCCGTCCACACGGCCGCAGGGGGACGTCTTTTCTCCGCGATTAGCAGAGAAAAGCCCTCCCCCTTTCACAAAGACATATTCAACTTCCGTTCGAAAACGGGTTGTAAGAATGAACATGTTGTATGTTTTTTGGGCGGCCGGCGGTCTGAAAAACCACCGGGTGGAAAACCCGTGCAGTGGGGACTGCTGCTCAGGTTTTCCATAGAGGTACGTTTTAAAAGTGTTCAGACGGTTTTTAAAACCGTCTGAAAAACCGGGTGAAGACCTGTGCCGCGGGTATAAGCCCTTTGTGTCCCAGTTTTCCCTGCGGTTTTTGGACTGTCTTTCGAGCTGAATAGTGTACTGAGTGCAAAAGTATTCCTGATTGGTGCAAGAAACCATGTGATTTTTTTCTATCTCCACAATTTAACAATGATGCACTAAGGCCAACTTTTTCACTAACGGCATACAAATTTGGTTAGTTTAGGCTAAAAAGAGGATTTATAGACTCTCGTTCACACTGAAGTGCTTTGCAGGACCTTCCTGTGTTAAAAAAAAGTGCAAAAGGACCTGCAAAAAACCCACCCACTAAAGGTGGGGTCATTCTTCACTTTTTTTTTTTTTTTGCAAAAACCTAAAACCGCGTCAAAAACCGCTCACTCGCTTTCTGAGCGATTTACATTGACTCCAATATGAATTTTCCATCTGGAAACAGAGCAGAAGAATGAACATGTTCTATGTTTTTCGGACCACCAGAGGTGTGAAAAACCGCTCGGCGGAAAAACAGTTCAGTGGGGACTGCTGAACTGTTTTTCTATTGAAGTCTATGGGGGAACGTTACTTGTCGATTTTCAGGGTTCCTAAAACCGCAAACCGTCTGAAAAACTGACCAAAAACCCTTGCCGTGCGGACATGCCCTAAGCCTCAGTAACATTGCCTTAAAGCAGACTTATGACTTCTCCTGACATTTCTATATTAGTAAATACGGGTTTCTTGTGAAATAATAATCCTAGAACATCTTCTCTTATATCTCTGTGTTGTTCTGTTCCTCTGTTACTCCTCCTAGAATTTTAATACTGAATTAGTCAGAAAGGTGTCACTATTCCATTTTTGAAAGGGGGGTGTCCCTCCACACGGACTGCCAGCACTGATTGGATAATGTCAGCCCTTGAGGGACACCCCTCCTCTGACAATTTACAGAAAAAACACAGAACAAATGGGACATTAATTACTCAAAAAACATAGAAACAAGGACATACTTGCAGCTTAAAGGCTGGACTGAAAAATGAACCAGTAACAGAGGCAACACTGGGGCCCCCATGATACTTGGGAAAGATAAACAGGTGCAGCTGATTGTTGAGCAGGATAGATCACACACCCCACCACTGGGGAACCAATTAGACTGCACATTTAATTGTTACCTGTTCACTCGTATGCCAAACAAATGCCACACGGTATAATACATGGGGAGATTGCACAGAGGCAAAAAATACGATTAAGACAGCCACCTCACATGCCTTCTATATATAGAGGGGGGCTGTTGGATGTGGTATTATAATTGCATAACAGATAAGGCGATACAAAGGGTGCCATTAATTGCAGATACATGTGTGTGCACCTTGCTGGCTGACATGCCTAATTTTTATTTTTTCGCCACTTTACTATTTCGTATTGGGCTGCCCAGCACTTTTGGGGTGTGGTCCAACCATTACGACGCCCTCTGGCTCCCCAGTACTTTTTGGGCAAAAAATGAATACTGGGAAAACATATCAATTATGAGGTATTAATTACAGTGGCCACTATATGCAAGCCCCGTCAAGGCTCCTCATTTCTTGCAAGTCCCTACACTAACAATTTATTATTATTATTATTATTTATTTTAAAGCGCCATTGATTCCAGGGCGCTGTACATTCGAGGGGGTTACATACATTACATAAGTCAAAACGAGTTACAGTGATAAGGGATATGAAATTGGCATGAAAGAGGATAGGGACTCCTTACCGCGAGGGTTACAATCTACAAGGAGGGGGGAAAGAAAACAGGAGGTGTAGGGGCAGTGACAAGTCTGTGGAGGAAGTAGTAGTGACAAGATTAGTGTAGGTTATAGCAAGCCTGAAGATGGGTTTTTCAGGTTGCTTTTGAAGCTGGGTGAAAGTGCGAGGAGAGTCTGAGTGTGTGGGGCAGTGAGTTCCAGAGTGTGGGTGAAGCACGGAGGAAGTCTTGGAGAACGGTGGGCTTGTGTGAGGAGCTGATTAAGGGGGATGAGCAGCAGGAGAAGTCCTGTCGAGGGAGCGGGGGAGAGAGAAGTGCAGTTGGGGGGAGGATATTTGGAAATTAGGGCAGAGAGATGTATGGAGGGGGAGAGGGCATGGAGAGCCTTGTAGGTCAATGGCTTAGTAAGCTTGAAATGAATTCGCCTGGGCAATGGGAAGCCACGTGAAGGGATTGCAGAGTGCCGAGGGAGAGGCAGAGGATATTAGCGAGGAGAGAGGTGGATAAGGACGGGCAAGCAGAGTTGAAGGGATGGATTGGAGGGGAGGAGGGTGCGTAGCTGGGAGGCCACTGAGAAGGATGTTTGCAGTAGTCTAGGCGGGGAGGATGACAAGGGCATGGACCAGCATTTTTGTAGTGTCATAGCCGAAGGAATGAGCGGATGGAGAGAATGTTTTTACATGGGTGGAGGCGGCAGGCAGAGGTGGGGTTTGGATGTGTGGTTTGAAGATAAAGCAGAGTCTAGGATTACCCCAAGACAGCGGACTTGTGGGGGAACGGGTGAAAGTGGTAGAGCCATTGACTGCTAATAAGATGAGCTCAGGGGAGGGGTAGAGTTGGATGGTGGAAGATGATGGAGTCTGTTTTCTCCACTTTTAGTTTTTAGGAGACGTGATGAGAAGAAGGAGGGAAATGGAGGACAGACAGTCAGGGCATCCGGGAGAGGTAGAGAAGTGACATCTGGGCAGAGATGTAGGTTGGGTTAATCAGGCATACAGGTGGTAAATGAAAGCCATGTGAGGCTATGAGCCGACCGGAGGCCAAGGGTTGTGATAGAGAAGGAGTAGTGGACACCAGGACTGACCCTTGGGGGACACCAACAGGTGGCCGGTAGGGAGGAGTGGAGCAAGAATGAGAGACGCCAAAAGGTCCGATCAGTGAGGTACAAGGAGGATCCAGGAAAGAGCCAAGTCCGTGATGCCGAGGGCGGAGAGGATTTGTAGCAGGATGGGAATGGTCGACCAAGTTGGTTCAAAGGCAGAGCGACAGGTTCAAGAGGAGGAGCACAGAAGTGTGGCCATGAGGCTTTAGCTGTTACTAGATCATTAGTGACTTTGGTTAGGGCAGTTTCGGTAGAGTTGGTGGGGTCGAAAACCAGATTTGTAGTGGGTCAAGAAAGAGTTGGAAAGAGAGGTGGGAGGACAGCTGAAAGATAGACGTGCTGCATCGAGGAGATTGGAGCAAAATGGGCACATGTGAGATGAGGGCGATAGTTGACAACGAGAAGAGGATCAAGGGTTGTTTTTTTTTGGGATCTGGAGTGATTTAGTAGCATGATTTAAAGGCCAAACAGATGGGAAGATGCCAAGAGGTTATTGATAGGTTGAAGAGATGGGTGAGTGATGGGATGATAGAAGCACTGAAGTCTGGGATGAGGATTTGGATGGCAGTGGGTCAAGACTACAGGTCGTGTGGTTGGATTTTGGACAGTAAGGGAGGAGAGATTGTCAGTTGAGTGACCGTGGGGAAGCAAGTTAAGGGGAAGAGCAGGTGCAAGGGTAAGGGAGGCGTGGTGGGACTGCGAGGTTGAAGCTTTCTCTGGATGAGGTTGATCTTCTGGAGGAAGTATGAATGGCAAAGCATCTGCTGAAAGGAGGGATGGGGGAGCGAGGTGTTGGTGGACGGAGAAGAGAGTTGAAGGTTTTTGAATATTGTCTGGGGGTTGTGGGACTGGGAGGATTATGTGAGTGGTGAAATAGTTCTGTTTGGCTGAGGCGAGGGTGGCGATTAGTGTGCGGACTAAATGTCTGCAGTGAGTGTTTGTATACAGGCAAGTCATCAATGGCAGTGATGTTTTCTTCAGCGGCGTCAGCAATTCTGGAACTAGCTCAGCTTCTGTTTTTGTAGAGTCTGTGTGCAGGGTTGTTCTGTTTGATTTGCGGGTTTCTGTTGTGTTGAGAGAAGACTGAGTCAAGGGCGGTGATGATTGTAGGTTGTAGAAAAGTGGTGGCTGCGTTCTGGGTCTTGAATTGAGGGAGATAGTGGAAAGAGGTGTAAGAGAGTCAGAGAGTGTGTGAGGGTTGAGGTTTTGTAGATTCCTGCGGGGTCGTACTGGATATGAGACAGGAGGAGCAGGTGGGGAGGAGATAGTGGTGAAGGTAAGACAGGTTGTTAGTCAGTTGATAGGGTGTGGAGAGTTAGAGATGGTCAGAATACGGGGGCAGAGGCGGTCGTGAAGATGAGGGTCCTGTTGTGACGTTGTGTGTCATCTTTGTTGAGTGGCTCCTGTGGTCCATTGGGAGAGCGTTGAACGGGAGCAGAGTGAAAGGAGTTTGTTGAAGCAGAGTGGGGGGTTGTTCGATTGGGATGTTGAAGTCTCCCTGATGATAGTCGGGGATGTCGTTGGAAAGAAAGTGGAGAATCCAGGAAGACAAAGTGGTCAAGAAAGGAGTGGCACAGGGCCTGGGGTCGTGTAGCACAATAGCCACTTGGAGGTCGGAAGGGGGCGTAGATGCGGGTACAGGAGTGCACTTCAAAGGAGATGAGTGTGAGGGAATGGCAGGAGGTGGAGCTGGGACACAGGTGAAGGTGTGTCATACAGGAGGAGGCCGACGCCTCCACCATGCTTGTTACCGGGCTAGATGAGGAGTTGTGGGTAAGTTGGAGGCCGCCTAAAAGAAGGAGTGCCGCGGGGAGAATGTGTCAGAGGGGGTCAGCCAGGTTTCAGTCAGACCACGGAAGAGTAGGTTGCGTGAGATGAACAACAGTCATGTATGTATGAGAGTTTATTACATACTGACCGCGCATTCCAGAGAGCTTTCCAAGGATTGAGGTTTGGGGGAGCACGGGGTCAGAGGGATGTGTATCTGGTTGAAGGGATTTAGCGGAATTCGAGTAGTTGTGAGTCTGTTTCGAGGAAGGCAGAGACTATGGTGGGAATGTGCTGGGGGGGGCCATGGGTTGGGGGATATTCCCCCGGAACAGCCAGAAAGGAGCCAGTGAGAGGGGTGAGTAGGTTGGGCAGTAGGATAGACTGAAGTTAGGCAGGGTTTTGTTTGCGTGCGGATGGCATTAACAGTGAGGAAATGAGGTGGTGGCGGCCAGACAGGGTGTGAGGGTAGAATGCTGGGGGAGATGTAGAGTTCATATGTCCAGCGAGGGAGTTTGGGGATAAGCAGTAAGTGTGGGAGAGTGGAGATAGCGATGATGAGGGAAAAGAAGAGCATAGTGTTAGATCAAGTTGGACAGTTAGATTGTTGGCTGGGACAGGTGATGGAGGGCTCTCTGGCTGGGAAAGTTGATAGGAGGCGTCTCTGGCTGGGGAACAGTTGATGGAAGTCGCGTTCTGGCTGGGACAGTTGTGGAGTCGCGTTTGGCTGGGACAGTTGATGGGCACCATCAAATCTTGTGTGTAGCCGTTCTGGCCTAGACGACGTTGAGGAGTCGCGTTCTGGTGGGGCAGTTAGTGGGTAAGTCGGCGTCTCTGGCTGGGGCAGTTGATGGAAGTCGCGTTCTGGCTGGGGCAGTTGATGGAGGCTGCTCTCTGCTGGGACCAGTTGATGGAGGCACTCCCTGCTGGGACAGTTGATGGAGGCACTCCTGGCTGGGACAGTTGATGGAGGGCGCTCTCGTGGGAAAGTTGACTGGAGGCGATCCCTGGCTGGGCCAGTTGATGGAGGCGCCTCTGGCTTGGGTCAGTTGGATGGAGGCAGTTCTGGCTGGTGGCAGGTGATGGAGGCGCAGTCTCATGGCTGGGACAGGTGATGAGGGCAGTCTCTGGCTGGGACAGTTGATGGTGGCACTCTCTGGCTGGGACAGTTGATGGAGGCGCTCCCTGGCTGGGGCAGATTGATGGAGGCGCTCTTGGCTGGGACAGTTGATGGCAGGCAGTCTCTGGCTGGGACAGGTGATGGAGGGGGGGGCAGATGAGTCTCTGGCTGGGACAGGGATGGAGGGCAATCTCTGGCTGGACAGGTGATGGAGGCGCTCTCTGGTGGGGACAGGTGATGAGGCGCTCTCTGGCTGGGACGGTGATGGAGGCGTGCTCTCTGGCCAGGGAGGTTGATGGAGGCCGCTCTCTTGCTGGGACGGTTGATGGAGGCGCTCTCTGGCTGGGACGGTTGATGGAGGCGCTCTCTTGCTGGGACGGTTGATGGAGGCGCTCTCTGGCTGGGACGGTTGATGGAGGCGCTCTCTCTACAGAAAAAACGCACAACAAATGGGACATTAATGACTCGAAAAAACACCCCTCCTCCCAATAGGTAACACCCAGCTGACAGATTTCTAGAAGGAATAATGGAACAGCATAGCACAGAGTTATAGGAGAAAAGGCTTCAGAATAGCTATTTCACAGGGAAAATAAAGATTTACTAAAACATTCATGTTGGGAATTTCCACGTGGACGCAAAATCCAAGGGACAAGATGAGGCAGCCATGGAAACAATGTCACTAAGGACAGTTGGGATCGGTGGTAACTGAAGCCGTAGAATTTTAATACTAGGTATATGAGAGAGATTTTTTATTTTCATGCCTCCTATAGGTTGGTGTTATACAGAAACTTTGTGAGGACGACCCCTTTAATGTATAAATATATTTTATGAGTATCTCTTCACCCCAGGGCATAAGCGTTTATGTCTAATGTAAAATCTATAGATGCAATTTTCCATTCCACATCAGATCTGCCTCCAGCCGCCTCCAAGAATGTAATTTGTTGCAGATGGCGGTTTCTGGATGGTTGGATTATGAGCGGAGAGACTCCAGAGGAAACCCAGCAAGAAACCAGAGTGCACAGAACAGACAGTCATTTAAGATTCTGACACATGATCCGCCTGAAGACTCAACCTTTTTCACGTCCACGTTTTTCTCTGTTTCAAACATTTTAGGATTGTAACCTGTGTAGGGCGTCTCCTGCCCCTTCTAATTGTCTGCAGTCCTTAGCAATGTAAGGGCCCAAAACAAGGCAATGAGTTGGTTTTTATGACTGATTTTGGATTTGGACCAGAAAGGGAAGAGCTCTCCTTAGAGAGAGCGCCATATAAGGCGTGTGGACATTCGAAATTGCCTTTTGCACCCCACAAAGTATCTGCCTATCACAAGGCATTATGGGAAAGGAGCTGAGAAGCTCAAGCACCCTCTTTTGGTGTAACAAATTCTCAATTTGCTTTTGATCCACTGGGTCTTTGGAAAGCAAATGAGATATTTAGCCAAGCCAGCATCACCCATGTGTAGACAGCCGTTTCGGGGTGTTTGCCCCTCGTTGGTACAGAGCAGAGCGACGCTGGCTTGGCTGAGTGGGAGGCAAGCATCCCTTTTGCTTTCCAAAGACCCAGTGGGTCAAAAGCAAATTACGGATTTGTTACATCCAACAGAGGGCGCTTGAGCTTCTCAGCTCCTTTCCCATAATTCCTTGAGATATTTGGATTTGGAATCCGTTTGAAAACAGACTGTTAACCATCTTCATAGACTTTAATAGAAAATGCACGGAAAGGAATTTTTTTGGGGTTTGGGAAATTTAAAGCTGAGGGCCCTTTTGGAAAAAAAATTTGAAACTTTGCACATTCCTTTTTTGGTTTTCCCCAAGGAAATATATACGTTTCAATGTCCAAGGGGCCCCGGCCGAATCCAAAAACCGGCCTCCAAATCCAGTCAAAAAAATATGAGAACCGATTTGTAAAAATACTTTTGGATACGGTTATAGAATCTGACCAGAAATTTTAACAATTTTCCGTGTGGACTACCTTAAAACCACCCCGGCAAACGGCTAGGGAAAAACAAATAAAAATAGAAAAAACCCCAAAGGGGCGACATTATGACAGGGCTGCGCCAGAAGCCTGGTTCTTTTCACCCCAAAACGGAGCACCCCCCCTTCCCCCTATATTTTTAAACCGGGCCCACACTTTAGAAAATCAGGCGCATTACAAAAACCCCCCCGGCACTTTGTCCTGCACCTAAAGATGGGGAAAGGGGCGCTGGAGGGGGGCCACTAGAACCGTACAAACTAAAATTCAATAGTTTCAGAAACCAAAAATTTCCAGGCCTTTACTCCCAAAAACGGGTAGAGCACTTTAAATGGGGTTTTTACCTACCAGAATTGTTTTTTGGGTCCCCTAGAAAGCGCTAAAATCGGGAGGGGGCCCCCATTTAGAACAGGGGGGCAAAATTCGGGTGCTTCTCCCACTACAAATTTCGCAAAAAAAAAAATGGCGGGCTTTTTTGGTGGGGTGCCAGAAATCGTACATGTTGCCCCAAGAGTCTACTAATCAAATATCTTGCTTTGGAAAGGTCTGATTTTAAATGCAAAATCTGGTTCTCAAGGACTAGATGGTTTAATAGTAATTTTTTTTTTAAATTTATTTATTTGCTTGTTTGCATTAGTCATTTTTGGTTATTTTTTATTTTTTTTAATTTTTTGTGAGGGTACATTTGGTTGCAGTGTTTTTTAATTTAATTTTGTCCAATCTGGGCTATAAATTTTTATTTTAAAATATAAAATTTTTTTTATATATATATTTCAACACAAAAGGGGCAGCACCCCTCCCCAAAAAAAAAAAAAAATAATAAAAAAATGGTTAAAGTGCCCACAGACAAAGACTGAATGTGTCACTTATTTCAAAGGGGCATTTTTCTGCTACAAATTTTGTTTTGGGATGGGAATCTGAGGCTCTTACGCACATTTTTTTTGATTTTGGGGCCCAAAATTTACCAAAAGGCATTTGGTCTCAAATTCAATGGGGGAAATACCTAAACAAAACTTAAACCCCCTTCGTTATATTTTTTCCCAAACCCATACTTTTCAGGGGGTGCAGGGTTTCCCGCCCAAAACTCCTCCTGATAAAAAAAAACCCCGAATGAATGGTTTGGAGTCCCCCGACCCCAAAAAGGAGGCCCTCACTTCTCCATCTTGCGTTGGAAAAGTCTAATTTTAACCACTTAATGATCATAGGATTTTGGTCCTCGATGACTAAAAGTGTTTGTAACTTAATCTGTTTTTTTTTACTTTTCAGCTACTGAGCATTTTTGGGTTTTTTTTTTTTTTTCGTACCAAACGTGGGGTTGTTGTGTGTGGTTGTGTGTGTGGTGTGTGTGTTTGTGTGGTGTGTGTGGTTGTGTGGGGTTGGGGGTTGTGTGTTTTTGTGGTGTGGTGGTGTGTGTGTGGGGGTGTGTGTGGTGTTGCGTGCGTGCGTCGTGCGTGCTGCGTGCGTGCGTGCGTCCGCCGCGTGCGCACTACTGTTCAAAAGTTTCGGGTCACCCAGACAATTGTGTTTTCCCTGATACTTTTTTTTTTATCAGATGAGTTGCAAAATGAGTAGACATATAGTGCAGACATTGACGAGGTTAGAAATAATGATTTTTATTTGAAATAATAATTTTCTACTTCAAACTTTGCTTTCGTCAAAGAATGCTCCTTTTGCAGCAATTCCAGCATTGTAGACCTTTGGCATTCTAGCTGTTAATTTGCTGAGGTAATCTGGAGAAATTTCCCCCCATGCTTCCAGAAGCCCCTCCTACAAGTTGGATTGGCTTGATGGGCACTTTTTGCGCACCATACAGTCAAGCTGCTCCCACAACAGCTCAATGGGGTTGATATCTGGTGACTGCCCTGGCCACTCCATTACAGATAGAATACCAGCTGCCTGCTTCTTCCCCTGCATAATTTGGAGGTGTGCTTTGGGTCATTGTCCTGTTGCAGGATGAAATTGGCTCCAATCAAGTGCTGTCCACAGGATATGGCATGGCGTTGGAAAATGGAGTGATAGCCTTACTAATTCAAAATTCCTTTATCCTTGTACAAATCTCCCACTTTACCAGCACCAAAGCCACCCCAGACCATCTCATGTCCTCCACCAGCACCAAAGCAACCCCAGACCATCACATGACCTCCCCCATGCTTGACAGATGGCGTCAGGCCCTCTTCCAGCATCTTTTCAGTTGTTCTGCGCCTCACAAATGTTCTCCTGTGTGATCCAAACACTTCAAACTTCGATTCGTCCGTCCATAACACTTTTTTCCAGTCTTCCTCTGTCCAATGTCTGTGTTCTTTAGTCCATATTAATCTTTTCCTTTTATTAGCCGGTCTCAGATATGGCTTTTTCTTTGCCACTCTGCCCTGAAGGCCAGCATCCCGGAGTCGCCTCTTCACTGTAGACGTTGACACTGGTGTTTTGCGGGTACTATTTAATGAAGCTGCCAGTTGAGGACCTGTGAGGCGTCGATTTCTCAAACTAGAGACTCTAATGTACTTGTCTTGTTGCTCAGTTGCGCAGCGGGGCCTCCCACTTCTCTTTCTACTCTGATTAGAGTCTGTTTGTGCTCTCCTCTGAAGGAGTAGTACACACGTTGTAGGAAATTTTCAGTTTCTTGGCAATTTCTCGCATGGAATAGTCTTCATCTCTTAGCACAAGAATAGACTGTCGAGTTTCACATGAAAGTTCTCTTTTTCTGGCCATTTAATCGAACCAACAAATGTACTAATGCTCCAGATTCTCAACTAGCTCCAAGGAAGGTCAGTTTTATAGCTTCTCTAATCAGCAAAACTGTTTTCAGCTGTGCTAACATACTTGCACAAGGGTTTTCAAGGGTGTTCAAAATATCCAATATCTTTCTTACACAGCAAACACAATGTACCATCAGAACACTGGAGTGATGGTTGATGGTAATGGGCCTCTATACACCTATATAGATATTGCATTAAAGGGGTTGTCTCCCCTCAGAGTTTCATAGATGCATCCTGTCACTCTCTGATCAGACTGTCTGTAATTAGCATACGAGCTCCGTGTATTCAACTCCGTGTTTTCAGTCTGCTAACTAGTTTAGATTAGATTAGAAGCTTCTCTGAAACTGCTAGCAGGAGATTTATCTAAGTAAATAGCAGTAATCACTAGCTTTTGTCTGAAAGTTCACATAACACACAAGGTCTCACTCTGGCTGCCACAACCTGTGTGATGGCATCACTCCCTGCTATCACATAGAACAAACAGCAGGGGAGAAAAGAGTGCACAGGTCGGTCACTGGGGGAACCAAGTAGAGCCAGGAAGGTGATAAAATCATTTGTAGCTCCTTAACAAAAAAAGATGAACAAAGCAATGTATTTGGAAAATGTTATTTTTATATATATATATATAATATATATATATATATATATATATTATAATATATTATATAATATAATATACTATATATATATATATATATAAAAATAAGGAAATTTGTAAGTGACCCCAAACTTATTTTTTTTTATATTTATATACAGTACAGACCAAAAGTTTGGACGCACCTACCATTTCAAGAGTTTTCCTGTATTTTCCATGACTATAAAAATTGTCAAAACTATGAATTAACACGTGTGAATTATGGACTTAACAAAAAAGTGTGAAACAACTGAAAATATGTCTTATGTTCTAGGTTCTTCAAAGTAGCCACCTTTTGCTTTGATTCCTGCTTTGCACACTCTTGGCATTCTCTTGATGAGCTTCAAGAGGTAGTCCACCTGAAAATGGTCTTCACTTCACAGGTGTGCCCTGTCAGGTTTAATAATGTGGGATTTCTTGCCTTATAAATGGGGTTGGGGCCATCAGTTGTGTTGTGCAGAAGTCAGGTGGATACACAGCTGAATGGACTGTTAGCTGCTTTTTTTCTTGCCTTAATACAAATTCTAAGTAAAGAAAAACGAGTTGCGCTCATTACTTTAAGAAATGAAGGGTCCGTCCTAAAAATTGGGAAACTTTGAAAGTGTCCCCAAGTGCAGTGGCAAAAACGAAAGAAACTGGCTCACATGAAGACCGCCCCAGGAAAGGAAGACCAAGAGTCACCTCTGCTGCGGAGGATAACTTCATCCGAGTCACCAGCCTCAGAAATCGCAGGTTAACAGCAGCTCAGATTAGAGACCAGGTCAATGCCACACAGAGTTCTAGCAGCAGACACATCTCTACAACAACTGTTAAGAGGAGACTGTGTGCAGCAGGCCTTCATGGTAAAATAGCTGCTAGGAAACCACTGCTAAGGACAGGCAACAAGCAGAAGAGACTTGTTTGGGCTAAAGAACATAAGCAATGGACATTAGACCAGTGGAAATCTGTGCTTTGGTCTGATGAGTCCAAATTTGAGATGTTTGGTTCCAACCACCGTGTCTTTGTGCGACGCAGAAAAGGTGAACGAATGGACTCTACATGCCTGGTTCCCACCGTGAAGCATGGAGGAGGAGGTGTGATGGTGGGGGGTGCTTTGCTGGTGACACTTTTGGGGATTTATTCAAAATTGAAGGAATACTGAACCAGCATGGTTACCACAGCATCTTGCAGCGGCATGCTATTCCATCCGGTTTGCGTTTAGTTGGACCATCATTTATTTTTCAACAGGACAATGACCCCAAACACCTCCAGACTGTGTAAGGGCTATTTGACCAAGAAGGAGAGTGATGGGGTGCTACGCCAGATGACCTGGCCTCCACAGTCACCAGACCTGAACCCAATCGAGATGGTTTGGGGTGAGCTGGACCGCAGAGTGAAGGCATAAGGGCCAACAAGTGCTAAGCGGCTCTGGGAACTCCTTCAAGACTGTTGGAAGAGCATTTCAGGTGACTACCTCTTGAAGCTCATCAAGAGGAATGCCAAGAGTGTGCAAAGCAGTAATCAAAGCAAAAGGTGGCTACTTTGAAGAACTAGAATATAAGACATATTTTCAGTTGTTTCACACTTTTTTCTTAAGTATATAATTCCGCATGTATTAATTCATAGTTTTGATGCCTTCAGTGTGAATCTACAATTTTTATAGTCATGAAAATACAGAAAACTCTTGAAATGAGGGTGTGTCCAAACTTTTGGTCTGTACTGTCTATATAGATATAGATAGATATATATATTATAGATATACCGTATATACTCGAGTATAAGCCGAGGCACCTACTTTTGCCCCAAAATACGGGAAAACTTATTGACTCGAGTATAAGCTTAGGGTAGAAAATGCAGCGGCTACTGGTAAATTTTATAAATAAAAATGGATACCAATAAAATTACATAGGCAGTTTAATGTCCCCCATAGGCAATTATAGGCAGATATATGGCCCTCAAAGGCAGGTATAGAAAGGCAGTATATGGATAAAGGCGGCATAGGGCAGTGTAAGATATAGGGCAGGGGGCAAGGAGTAGGGCAGGTTGGTGTAAAAGCAGGCATAGGCGGGAGGGCTGGTAAGGCACTTAGGGGGAGCGCTGTAGGGCAGGTATAGGGCCCTGTTAGGCAGGTATAGGGCAGTTTAGCAGCTGTAGGCGGGGTATAGGCAGGAAATGGGGCAGGTATAGGGCAGGTAATGGCGGGTATAGGCAGGCTGTAGGCAATAATAAGGAAAATAAAAAAAAAATCACTTACCTATCCCCGTGCTCTCCCGGCGCCGTCCTCGGTTCTTCTCCGCCAAGGCGGGTGATGTCATCAGGCCGCGCACCGAGCGTGATGACCACGCTGCCTGTCCCGGGAAAAACCCCGGACAGCCGTGGTCTGCGGCCGCCCGGAGTCCACTGCGGGGGCACGGAGCGCTCGCTCTGTGCCCCGCAGTGGTATCCCTTCACCTATATGCGCTCCGGAGAGTCGCTATAGGTGAAAGGAATCGCGGAAAAGTGCCCTGGCCCGCAGCCCGACACTGTGCGCTCACTCGGCCCTTCAGTTATATGCGCTCCCTGAGAGTCACATATAACTGAAGCGTCCCTGTCGGCGCACGGACAGTGACTCAAGTATAAGCCGAGGGGAGATTTTTCAGCACATTTTTTGTGCTGAAAAACTCGGCATATTCTCAAGTATATACGGTATATATTATATAATAGATAGAAAAGATATAAATATATAAATTTTATATCCCCGGGTTACAAACAGGATAGGGCCTGTAGGTTTGTTCTTAAGTTGAATTTGGTATGCAAGTCGGAACGGTATATTTAATTAAATGTAATTCCAGCAAAAAAAAAATTTTGGGATAGTACAGGGAACAGTTTTTTTACATTTTTTTTTTTTTTGCTGTCTTGCCCTTTTTTAAAAAGATTTCACCTAACGTTCTGTATCTTTGTGCAGCTGTGCATGCTGGCATTTTGGTTATCATGGGGCGTGACTCAGTGTTGAATGTCAGCCACCCCCATAAGTCTCCGTTTGTTAACTAGGGGACGGTATGTAAGTCGGACGATGTAAGTAGGGACTGCCTGTATAATGAAGATTATATATATAAATATATATATATATATATATATATATATATATAAATATAATATATATATATAATATATATTTTATATATATAATATATATATAATATAATATTTAATGGTACAATTTTTTTGGGCAAATGTTATTTTACATAGTATTTCCCTTTTTAAAGGAATTCTTTACTGTAAGAGCAGTTAGACTGTGGAATTCTCTGCCGGAGGAACTTGTCGTGGCGAATTCACTCAGAGTTCAAAAAGGGTTTGGATGCATTTCTGGATGTAATAGTATAACAAGGTCTAGTTACCAGGATTCTGCAGAAGGATCGCTGATCCAGAGATTTAGTCCGATTGCCAGATTGAAGACAGGAAGGAATGAGGACATTTGGCTTCTACCTTATGGATTTTTTTTTTTCCTTCCTCTGGATCAACACTATTACACAATAGGCTGAAATGGATGAATGTTTGCCTTTTCGACCTTACAAACTATGTATTTACCTGCTTGATTATAGAACAATGGCTATACACATGTGCTGTACATCTACAATGGTGCAGGTTTAATGTCTAGGACCGTGCGCTGTACTTTAAAGGATTGTCTTACCATTAAATATCACATTCATTGTACATACTATAAAAAAAGGATAGCATTTGCCATTCACATGCTGTTTTAACGATCCGTTTAAGAGTTCTGACATGTACTCCTCTAGTATGGCGCAAGCTGGTGTTCAAAATGTGTAACAATATGCACGTCCACCTAACAAGCCCAGTGCTGGTTGACACACATGCTCAGTCACTCACCCCACAGCCTGGTCTTTACATAGCAAGCCTCTGCTGGGCATTCAAGAGAAGTAGCTTTCTACCCTACTTGTTGGTGAAGAACAAAAGCCCTTTCATTTACATGGCCATGTAGCTGATAGACGAAAGAAGGGACAAAAATGTTAGTTGCCTGTGGGGGACGAAGTTTCGATTCTGTTCATAAATTAGCAGTTCTTTTGTTTTTAAAATTTAAAGGGAATGACTCAATGACTCATTTTTTGAAGTCCCATTTTTATGTTAAACACATTTTGTTAGGATTTTTTTTTTTTTTTTTTTTCATATCACTTTTAATATTTTTTATTCATTCTTAAGTATTGGAGTTTTCACTTTGGCCACTAGGCCTTGTTTGCACTGCTTTAACCGCAGTCAGAGAGATGCTTTACAGTTGCTTCATACACGTAGGAGACGTAAGACTGACTCCGTCCCATTGACTTTTATAGGAGAGTTTTCTAGTCATGATCTGTGACCTGGGAAGAAATCGGTGTGCAGGGAGGTGAAAGGGTTGGAACTGGTGACTATCTTCTGTGATTGTGGATCCGTGTTATCTATTCACATGGTGTCTCCTTTCAGTTTGACCCTCTTTGTGCTTTTTTAATGAGCAGACACTAGAATCTTTTTCATAAACAGAAGTGTCAAGATTATTAGGTAAGTGGCCAAAGTGAAAACTGCAGGACCTTAAGAATTATTAAAAAATTTTGAAATTTGATATGGAAAAATTTAAAAAAAAAAATAACCAAAAATTCTTTAAAATGTATTGAACATAAAAATGTGAGTTAAACAAGAAGTCATTTTTGATGACACATTCCCTTTAAAAACTACAACTTCAAAAAGGCTACTAGCAGCATTTTGGGCCTTTTGTATTTAAACGTGATTCCTGGTTTTACCTTCTTCTACAGAAATACAACAGGTTAAATATTGTAGCTGTTTCTATTTCCAGCTAAATATCATGGCCTGATATAAATGTTATAAACTTTTGTCTTCCAGGTGTCCACAGCAGATCAATGTCGATCTTCCCCTAAAACTATGATTTCCTGCAATAAGAAGAGCTTGTATCTTCCCCAGGAAATGTCTGCAATTCATATTGAATTTACTGAATATTATTTCCCAGATGGAAAGAATTTTCCCAGTAAGAACAGGTTTTTTTTATTATTATTTTCAAAATAATAAGAGTCCTGAAGATGTGTCAGGATTAGGTTTACTTGTTTTATCCTGTACAGTCATGGCCAAAAGTTTTGAGAATGACACAAATATTTTTTTCCATGATCTGTTTTCCCTCTGGTTTTTAAAGTGTTTAGATGTTTTTATCACATACAGAAAAACAAGTGCAATCATATTATGATTAACAAAAGCTTTTTTTGACAAGAATGAGTTAATGCAGCAAGTCAAAAATTTGCAGTGTTGACCCTTTTTCTTCAGGACCTCTGCAATTCTCCCTGGCATGCTCTCAATCAACTTCTGGACCAAATCCTGACTGATAGCTTCCATTCTTGCACAATCAATGCTTTGCATTTTGTCACAATTTGTTGGTTTTTGTTTGTCCACCCGTCTCTTGATGATTGACCACAAGTTCTCAATGGATTAAGAAACTGGGGAGTTTCCAGGCCATGGACCCCAAAATCTCTGTTTTGTTCCCTGAGGCCATTTTAGTTATCACCTTTGCTTTATGCAAGGTGCTCCATCATGCTGAAAAGGCATTGTTTATCACCAAACTGCTCTTTGGGCGGTTGGGGAAAGGGGCTCTTGAGGACATTCTGGTACCATTCTTTATTCATGGATGTGTTTTTAGGCAAGACTGTTAGAGAGCCGATTCCCTTGGCTGAGAAGCAACCCCACACATGAATGGTTTTTCTGATGCTTTACAGTTGGCATGAAAACAAGACTGGTGGTAATCGCTCACCTTGTCTTCTCTGAACAAGCTGTTTTCCAGATGTTCCAAACATTCGGGAAAAGGGGGTTCATCAGAGAAAATGACTTTACCCCCGTCCTCACGTCCACTCCCTTATCTTGGCAGAATATCAGTCTGTCCCTGATGTTTTTTCTGGAGAGAAGTGGCTTCTTTGCTGCCCTCCTTGACACCAGGCCTTGCTCCATGATCTCCCCTACAGTGCTGCAGATTCACTCACACCTGCTGCTGCCGATTCCTGAGCAAGCTCTGCACTGCTGGAGCCCGATTCCAAAGCTGAAACCTTTTAAGAGACGGTCCCTGGTGCTTGCTGGTCCCTTTTTTGGGCGCCCTGGAGCCTTTTTGGCAACAATGGAAACCTCTCTCCCTTTAATTCCTTGATGATGCGATAGATTGTTGACTAAAGGGGCAATCTTTGTAGCTGCGATACTCTTCCCTGTTAGGCCAGTTTTGTGCAGTTTCAATGATGACTGCAGGTTTCTTTTGAGATAACCATGGTTAACAGAAGAGAAACAATGATGCCAAGCACCAGCCTCCTTTTAAAGTGTTTCCCGTGGTGTGATCTTACTTAATCATGACAGATTGATCTCCAGCCCTGTCCTCATCAACACCCACAAACCCGTGTTAATTGGAGGGAATCACTTTTAAACGATGTTTAGCTGGTCCTTTTAAGGCAGGCCTGCAATGAAGTTGAAATGTGTTTTGGGGGAAAAAGTTTTATTTTCTAGCAACTATTGACTTTTCAATTAATTGCTGTTAAGCTGATCACTCTTTATAACGTTCTGGAGTATATGCAAATTGCCATTATAAAACCTGATGCAGTAGACTTTTTAAAAATTAACATTTGTATCATTCTCAAAACTTTTGGCCATGACTGTAGATTAGAGGAAATGTTTTGAAGCTTTCAAAAAAAAAAAAAAAAAAAAAGTATATAGTCTGAAATAAACCACAAGAAACCTTGGAGAGTTTTATTGCATGTACAATGCAGGCTTAGGGGGTATATAGGCAGGTAAAATAAGAAATAGGTTACTTGGGGCTCCATAGCAAACTTTTGGATGCCCCCCCTCCCTCCACAAACATATACCTGGACCTCTTAAGCCATGCAGTTACTACATAACACAAGGAGTGATTACCTCACCATACATATCACCATCATACTGCTACCAAACAAATCCCACTATACCAAGACCAACATTACCAATAACACTACTACATAGGGACCTGATTATACCGCCAGAACATGACCACAAATTACCACCACATGGTGACTGAATGATATCCCTACACTATTACTGAATAAAGATCAATAATACAGTGACCATATAGTGGTATATACCAGTGTACACAGGTGCCCTACAGACTGTATGTTACCTCCATATAGTGGACCTTTCATAAAATGGTAAGGAAAAAGGTGTAAACAAACCCCGGCAGACATATAAGTGATTACAGTGAAGTTACATCTTGTGACACACAGGTGACGTTTCTCTGAGTCATTGACTTTCCCTTTTGTTCTGCATCCGGTCCAGACCGCTATGATGACTTCTCCCGGCCACCACTCGTCCCTGCAGATTTGGACACAAATATCTTAAAATCCTCACTTCTCCAGCACTTCACTCCATGCCCACCACCTCTGTACAAACTTCCCAGGGGTGGGAGAGCAGGTACAGGCCATAGCTTAAAGGTCCAGTCTCCTAGAGGGGAGGGGAGGAACAGAGGATTCACCCCCTGGAGTTTGTGTTACAGCTATGGCCTGTACTCCTCCGAATCATATAAGCAGATAGACCCCCATTAGATAGGTTGGTAGACCTTAGGTAGGTAGGTTAGTAGGCTCCAGGTAGGTAGATAGGCAGTACATAGGCACCAGGTAGGTAGGTATATTGATCCTAGGTAAGTAGGCAGTAGTTAGGCAGGTCTCAAGTAGGTAGGATACAGGTAGGTAGATTGGCACTAGGTAGGCAGTATTTAGGCCCTAGGTAGGTAGGTATGCAGTAGGTGGACCCCAGGTAGCTAGGCTATAGGTGGGGCCCAAATAGGTAGACAGGTAGGTAAATAGGCTATAGGAGGCTATAGGCAGGCTTATGGGGGTATATAGAGGTTTTTAATAAGGGACCTTTTGAATAGGAGTTAATTGGGGAAAAGGAATTGAGAAAAATTTAAACAATAGGGGGTTTCAAGGGATATGGGTATACAATAAAATGAAAACATTGTTATTATTTGTACAGTCCTGATAAGGCTTGGTCTGTGTCAGGGGACGTTTGGTGATTTCATGCCTTTCCCCCAGCCTGACCCGTGTAAAAAAAGCGAGGTGTTAAATGATACATTAAAACAGGCCTAATGGGACCCCCAAAAAGAATGGGGGGAAAAGGAAATAAAGGGAGCAAGCCCAAGGGGGTGTGAAGGTATTTTGGTAAATTTCATACCAACAGGATTGAGAAAGGGGGGGGGGAAAAAGGGGAAAGTAGCAAAAAGGGGGAGTCCCAAAAAGGCGGAGGGTTTTTAAAAAAAAAAAGAAGCAAAATTCCTTCCCATGGGGGGACCTTAGGTAAGGTATGTTAGTAGTCCAGGTAGTAGAGAGAAAAAGGCAGTTGAATGGAAGGTTAGGAAGGATATTATCTGTAAGGAGCATATTTGGAACCAATTGGTTTTTCAACCTTTTAGGTAAATTCACTTAAAAGGCATATTTAGGTGCTAGGATTTATTTACCCTTATGGGTTTATGCATTTGGTTACCCCAAATAGCACCTATATTCACCAATGAACATTTTATAATTGTATGGAGGTATAGGCAGGCTTATGGGGGTATATAGGCAGGCTTATGGGGGTATATAGGCAGGCTTATGGGGGTATATAGGCAGGCATAGAGGGGTATATAGGCAGGCATAGGGGGTATACAGGCAGGCATAGGGGGTATACAGGCAGGCTTAGGGGGTATACAGGCAGGTAAAATGAGAAATAGGTTACTTACCTCTGTCCACGCTCCTCTGATGCACCGCGCTCCTGCCTCTGTGCTCAGCGCGGGCAGCGAGATGATGTGATGTCATCGCACTGCCCACGTCAGCACTGAGGGCCGGCGCCTGCTAACAGAACGGAGCACCGCGGGCAGCGCTGCCTCTGAACGTTTGGGCCCGAGGGCCCGGGCGTTCAGAGGCGGGATGCACCGGGCCCCTCAGCTCCGCGCACGCCACAGTGAACTGTTATGTTCACTGCCGGTGGGCACAGGAGCAGCATTACTGGGGTAGCAGCTGCCCCGGGGCCCCCTAAGGGCCCGAGCCCTGTGGCAGCTGCTACGCCTGCTACCTCGGTAGTTATGCCCCTGAGCAGGTATGTCTCTTAGTGGCCCATTGGAGAGCCCTGGCAGGTGGTTTGGGTAGGGCTGCAGAGTGTAGTGCCACCACCTGTGAGTTGCTGAACAGAGCCATGTGGAGATGCACCCTAAAGCTCCAAACCATAGATGCCACCTGCTCCCTGTGCCAGACCTTGTCCATCCCAGCTTGTTGTGCCCAACCTTTTGTGGGCCACATAAAATGATACGGTGGGACGGATTTGGGCCATGGACCTTCAGTTGAACACAAGTGCCATAGACTAAACAAGTGGTTTTAACTGTACGGTTAATTGCTTTTTTTCCACATTCCCCCAATAAAATAAAAGTTAATGGGGTTTTGCCACTTGCGAGAGTCCCCTATGCTACAAGCGGACCTCGGAGAACGGAAAGAGGGCCACGATTGGAATTTTCCCTGGTTCCAGATATAGCGGAGTGATTGTGCTTGGCTATATTCGGAACTCCGATAAACATAAATGGGGGAGAGCTCTTCAAGGGTAGTCCGCTCGTCATGCACTAAGGGTGGCTTGTAACGAACTATAAGCTGGCCTCCACAGGAGAATTTGCCAATTTCAAAACCCTTTAAAGGGGTGTTTCCATCTCGCTCTTTAAAGGCATATCAATAGGATATGTCATCAAAGTGTGATAGGTGCGGGTCCCATCTCTGGAACCCATACATATCTTGGGAGCAGACTCCTGAAAGTATCGGCCTAGAATGGACAGCTGGTTGTGCTTGCTCACAACTCTCCATTCTGTTCCATAGGAGTTCCAAGTCCCGGCAAACAAACCGCTCACCTGTGGCATGTACAAGATAAGAGGGGGAGCACAAAATTCCTGTGATTTGTCAAAATGCTTGCTCATTCTTATTTTGGCGACTGCCAGGTGTAGGAAGTCTTACAAGCCAGGCAATGCTCTCTGGGAAATAGGTATGCAAATTATTCCCCTCCAGAGGGGAGAAAGCTGGCTCTCTAGTGCCACCTATTGGCGGTAGCTACGCTCTAAGTCTCTAGCAGAGAGCCTCTTCCAGCTCATATGCTGAACAGATGCAGTGAGTGGAGTGTGAACATACCTATACTCATGAATTTATATAGATTTAACGTGATGTGTTATTTAGTGTGCACTTCTCATAAATTAACCATAAAGTTGTATTCTTACCCATAGTTCCGAGTCCCAACCTGTATGTACAGCTGAATGCCCTGCAGTTAACAGTGGACGAGCGAAGCATTCTGTGGCTGAACCAGTTTATCCTGGATCTGAGGCAGAGCGTCGACCAGTTTATGGCCATGTACATGCTGAACGACAGCTCCAAGTCAGATGAGCACATTGACATCAGGGTGGATGGCCTCATGCTGAAGGTAAAACACTGCGTCGCCTGCACAAACCCTGCTGAATAATTCAGCTCGATTGTCTATGTGGATCAGCTTATGCAGGCATAAATGATAGATAAAAGTCATGTCTATTTTAGAACCTTCCACCGGGCCCACGTTCAAATCTATTTGTCAAGACTTTACAGAATTTGGAGGAGAGGGAGGCTACATGGATATTAAAGGGAATGTGTCATCAAAAAATTAGTCATTGTTTAAGTCCCATTTTTATGTTAACCAACCAAAAATTCCTAAGAGATTTGTTTATTTTTTTAAAAAAAAAAAATTCATATCCCTTTCAATATTTTTTAATAATTCTTAAGTCTTGCAGTTTTCACTTTGGCCACTAGGCCTTGTTTGCACTTCTTTAACAGCAGTCAGAGAGATGCTTTACAGCAGCTTCATGCACATAGGAGACTTGAGACTGACTCAGTCCCATTCACTTCTATAGGAGAGTTTTCTAGTCCTGCTCTGTGACCTGTGAACAAATCTGTGTGCAGGGAGGTGAAAGGGTGACCTGTGACTATCTCCTCTTGTGACTGGTGGATCCTGTGTTATCTATTCATACTGGTGTCTCCTTTCAGTTTGACCCGCTTTGTGCTGATAATGAGCAGACAACTGAGAATCTTTCTCTACAGAACAGGAAGTGTCTGACAATTATTAGGCCTAGTGGCCAAAGTGAAAACTGCAAGACTTAAGAATTATTAAAAAAATATTGAAAGTGATATGGAAAATTAAAAAAAAATATAACCAAAAATTCTTAACAAATGTGTTTAACATAAAAATGTGAGTTAAATCATAAGTCATTTTTGATGACACATTCCATTTAATTAAGCCTATGTCTACACTGTAGTGAACAAAAAAATGGCCTGAAGACCAAATCCTAAAAATGTTCAGAAAACGGAGTTTTTTTTTTCTCCACTGCCTGTCATAAGCAGCTGAAAAAACGGCCGTTTTCTGATGCTTTGTGTTTTTTGGCGCGTTTTTTGCTTGTCTTCAAGTCTGGTTTTTATTGTATGCATAAATCAAATCATTGGATGTAACTCTACGAAAGGGGATGGAAAGCAGATTATTGCATTTATATGTAATTTTGTAGTCGTTTTACGTATTTTGGCGCTAATAAAGTTATCTCGCTTTTGTTGCTAAAAATCTGGGGAGTTTTTGTAATGGATTTTGGTGCTTAAATCTGTGTGGTGTTTTTTTTTATTTTTATTTTTTACAGATTTTGCCGCTAAAATCCGTTTGTTTTTTGTTTTATTTTTTAATGGAGTTTGCTGCTAAAGTCCAAGGGGGAGGGTGTTATGGATTTTGGCGCCAAAATCCGTAAAATAGATTTTTAGCGGCAAAAGCGAGATAACTTTATTAGCTCCAAAATCTGTAAAAAAACAAAACAAAAACGTGTTTTTGCACTAACATCCGTAAAAAAAAAAAAGAACCCCAGATTTTTAGCGGCAAAAGTGAGAACTTTTATTAGCGCCAAAATCCATTAAAAAAATGGATCTTAGCTCCAAAATCCATTAGCGACAAAAGCAAGATAACTTTATTATGAACGAGGACATATCGATCACTTGTATGCAGAATTGATAAGGTATAACCTGTGGTATCACCCACTAAAGGTGGGATTAATCTCCTGGGTGGGTTTTCATTTCAAAAATGTGCAAAAAAGGCGCCAAAAAAACATTTGGTGCTTTCCATAGACTCCTGTATTAAATTTTCTGCCCTGCTCTGGCGTTTTTTGTAACATGTTGCAAAAGACGACCAGTAAAAAAGGAGCAGAGAAAAGACGTTCAGTTGAGACAGCAGGAGGTTTTTACTGTAGAGTCTATGGGAGACAGCAGGAGGTTTTTACAATAGAAGTCTATGGGACGGCTTTACAGGCGTTTTTTTCAGCATTTTTAGAAAACAAAAAATGCTGAAAAAATGGCCGTTTTTCTGTGCAGTGGAGACAGAGCCTAACAAACCTGTCTGGTAATACAGAAACCTCAGATCAGATGGACCATGCACATATACTGCAGTATGGGATAATCTCGTGGACCACAGATTTGTTCCTTAACCCCTTAACGACCCTGGCGTTTGAGTACGTCCCGGGGCCCTTTAAGGGGCTTTGCAGGGGCATCGCTCCGGGACCCCCCCCTACCCTCCCCCCGTACAGCCGCCGGGTGTTAGCGGCTGATCGCCGCTAACACCCGGCAGTAACAGCGCCGGCGGGTGGCGTCGCCCACTGGCGTTGTTTGACCTGTTAGACACCGCGGCAAAGATGGCCGAGGCGTCTGAATGAATGACGATCGGTGCTGCGCACCGATCGTCAGGGTGATTGGCATCGTCGCAGCATAGCTGCAGCGATCCGACACCCGGACACGGCAGCGGGGAACCCTGTGAAGGCTCCCGTCACTGCCATGTCCTGGTTTGCCCCACTTCCGATTGTAGACAGGAAGTGGGGAAACCGCCATCTTGGTACAGTCTAATGCATTGTCTATGCAATGTATTAGACTGTATTAACAATCGCGCCCCCTAGTGGTCAAGCACCATAGGGGGACTGAATGTTACAGTGAAAAATAAATAAAGTTTTGAAGTACAAAAAAAAGTATTAAAAGTTGAAATCACCCCCCTTTCCCCAGTTTACAAAAAAATCATTAAAATAAAAAAAAAGTTACACATATTTGGCATCGTCGGGTCCGAAAAAGTCCAAACCCTAAAAAAAATATAACCTCATTTATCCCGTGTGCTTAACACCGGAGAATAAAAAATATTCCAAACGCCAAAATTGCGTTTTTTGGTCATTTTATGTCACTCAAAAAATGGAATAAAAGTGATCAAAAAAGTCACATGCATTCCAAACTGCTAGCGATGAAAAGTACACTTCAGCCCTCAAAAAATGCAGAGTGAAATGTTGCCAGACCCTTATTCTGAGTGAGAGGCAGGAATACATGCTCCCGTGAATACGACCGGGGGCCAGACAGAATGTAAATTAGTAGAGCCGGCAGCCAATGAAATGAAAGGAGGTGGAATCCGACCGGCATTGGGGAACAGTGTTTACAGAAAACGAAGATAAGGCAGACTGTGAAAACAAGAAAGCTTTGGAAATGACATCCAATTGCAAAGTTGCTTGTCTTCACTGTCCCCTTATTCTGAAGACCATTTAATGTAATGAGAAAACCCCTTTAAATATGTAAGCTTTTCCTCTTAAACTTTCCCTTTTTTTTTCTCCGCAGTTCATCATACCCTCTCAGACAAAATCAGATTGTCACCATGACCAGCCAACAGCCATCAGTATCCAGACATCAGAAATGATAGCCACCAACACCAGGCAATCTCCGAACTGTAGGCGTTCAGATCTTGAAGCCATATTTCAGGACTTTAAAGAATACCCCTTCTACTCTAAATCGTTTACCTCCTTCCCCCGGACAGTGGACAGTTTTGACCTCCTGCACCCCATATTCCAGAGGCACGCTTTTGAACAAGACACTAAGATGCATGATGTATACAAGGGATTCATTACACCAAAGCTGGACACCAATGCACTAAAAACTTCTGCTGCTAAGGACATCTGGGTCATACATTTCACACAGTTTTGGGTTGACTACGAAGGGATAAAGAGTGGGAAAGGTAGACCAGTAAGTTTTATTGATGCTTTTCCATTTTCACTATGGGTCTGCCAGCCCACGCGTTTCGCCCAGGCTCAGAAACAGATTGCTTTGAACTGCGATCCTTCAGTAAATCTGTCCAAAAGTGAATCTACGGACTTTGCCGGTCGTATTCAACGCAAAAAACTTTTAAAACAATATTACAGCACTGAAATGGATGGTCGGAGCACTCCACTACAGAAGTCCCAGTCCTTAGACAGCAGCCTGTCGACCACCCCTGCCCATGAGTCCCCTCAAGCGGACATCCAGGTGCTTGCACATATCCAGAAACACGTCAGCTTACAGATGAATCATTATCAGTATATTTTCTTACTGCTGCTCCAGGAATCGCTGAAGCAAGTCATGGACAACCTACTCAAGGATGTGGAGGCCGTGACTGGGAAACCAGCCGAGGAGACCAAGTTGTCCATAGGTGTGTTGCTAAAAAGTGCTGAGGTTTCTTTATTACTACATCCATTGCCCGAAGAAAATATGTCCCATTGCCCTCTTTCCCGGGACGGTAGCCCGCTAGCGGACAACAAACAGACTCTTCCATCCGATGGTACCCAAGATGTTGACGTTGGCAATGCCCCTATGGATTTACTCATGGACTCTATCAGCGGTGACTCTGGAGCAATTCTAGAACCCAAGAAGATTGTTTTACCAGAGACCTTGATGACAAAGTCACCAAGTGATACTGACATTTTGAGAAGGACGCCCAGTTTGGACGCTGCTTCTGATAGGACGTCTCTTAAAGCAGAAGATGGAACTTTGGGTCAGGTTATTAATGTTAATGGTCTTAATGATGCCGGTCACTTCAGCAGTGACGACAGCATTTCCAACCCTGTCAAAGATCTTGAAGAAACCTTCGGTAGCTTTCAATCCTCTGATAATGGGTCTGTAATAGATAATCCTCTCTTCAATGCAAATTTTGTAGAGATGCAGAAGAAGCACCTTGACATCAGGTAAGGATCCAACATGCTTATTACAGTTCTCCATCAAAATACAATATTGCTTCCAGGACGACCATTGTATGTTGAAACCATAAGCAAAACTGGTGATTGGTTCAGAGGACCCAACATGTCACCAATATAATGCAAAATGAAGATTAAAGGAAATTAGGTGGAAAATACAGATAAAGCAAGACCTGACATATAACATCAGAAAGAAGCTGGAAATTACTTTCTGTGATGAGGAAAAGGAGCTTCTTTTGTAGTTTATACATAATGTACAACAAAAAAAGATAAAATGGGGCCCTCACTTGGTGCCCAAAGGAGCTGCTGATCCTGGTACATGTAAGAGCAGTACAGGACATGTAGTACTGCACAGCACTGTAGAGAGGCTACTAGCCGCCCAATCACTGCATTGCACCCACTAATACTGTAAGAGCAGTACAGGACATGTAGGACGGAACTGTACTGTAGAGGAGGTGCTTAGACCTCCAATCACTGATGCACCTCACTAATACAATGGTAGGTAGTTAAAAGGACATGTATGTCTGTACTGGTAGAAAGGAGCTACTAGACGCCAGTCACTGCATGCACCTCACTAATACATGTAAATGCAGTTTCAGGACATGTAGGGACGGGACTGTACGTAGAGAGGAGCTACTAGACCGCCAGTCAACTGATGCACCTCACTAATACATGTAAGATCGTACAGGACATGTAGTACCGCACTGTACTGTAGAGAGGCGCTACTAGACCGCCAATCACTGCATGCACCTCACTAATACAAGTAAGAGCAGTACAGGACATGTAGTACCGCACTGTACTATAGGGAGGTGCCACTAGACCTCCAATCACTGCATGCATCTCACTAATACATATCAGAGCAGTACAGGACATGTAGTACCGCGCTGTACTGTAGAGAGGAGCTATAGACCGCCAGTCACTTCATGCACCCCACTAATACAGAGGTTTTACGAGTAAAATGTTCCTAATAAGTGGCTGAATGAGGGTTTGGGACATTGTATGTTGAAACCGCACACAACATACAATGTCCCAGGTAAGACATGTATGTTAAAATCCTGAGGCCATTGTAACTTGGAGGATCAATGTACTTATGTTTTATATGAATATTCTTTTGTTTTGCCCAACTCCATATATTTAAGAGTGAAGTCCTCATACCAGGTATTAAGTCCATCTTACTATTGTTCAATATCTATTTTTCCTACGGCTTCCAAAAATAATTAAATCTTAAGTCAGATCTTAAGGGGGTTTTTTCAACACAATAATTAGCTTTTTGAAGCTGATTACCAAATACATAGCTGTTCTGATTTTGCTTTGTTTAGGAGATAAAGATTTTATCGACTGCTAGTGTTAACAAGTTTACTGACGACCTCTAAAAAAAAACAGAAAAGCCAACTCACCACTCAGTTCATATATCCAAGAAAAAAGCAGGGTCTCGCTTCTAGCATTCAAGCCAAGAGGGATACCATGTACAATGTAGTAATCCAGAAGGCCTCCCTGTCTCACAACTTGGACGCAATATCTGTTCTACGTTTATTTAGCATTACTTTCTCAAAGGCAAATGACCAAAAATATGACACCAGCACTGTGACAATGAATGAAATGTTTAGCCACATTATATACACTACATATTTTGGATGTTATTAATATGTCAAGTCTATCAGTCTTAAATTTACAGAAGTACATCCTATATATTTTAAGTTGCATAAGGTACAGCGAATCTGATAGACAGCAGCTGTGCTGCATTTAATGTATATTTTTATAGAAGAGTGAAGAAATCAGGTGATACCTTTTAGAGGCTGAGTATATTTCATGGTGAGCTTTCGAGAGTTCTAGCTCTCTTCTTCAGACATGATGTTATACAAGAAACTGAAAATGTATAGACTTTTTATACACAAAAGACATGGACCTACAAAGAAACCTAGAATCTTTAAAAATAACAAAATGCAATATAAGTATTTACAACAGGTCAAGAAATAAACAGTCTGGAAACTTGTGAGGCATGACTGAGCGGTCAGTAATTATTGCTCTTATCTATTTGCTATCAGGTGTGATTTGTGACCCTCACAGTTCATACATAGTGTGACATGAATCTAGGATAAATGTGAAGTCCATTTTGCAGGGTTTTAAAATTTTACATTAACTTATATTTCCATTCCTTCCTCTCCCTTTGTGTCTTCAAATGTCCCATTAAGACCACAATCTTCAAATCTTCCATTGAGTGGTCTTCCATGGAGAAATGTGCGAACACTGGGAGATCTGTTCTGCTGTTATTAATGGTGAATCTGTGTGAATTCATGCGCTGGCTGAGTCTCTGCCCACTTACCCGCCTGTGGTGGAACATTGCACACACATAATCAGATACACCACATTGCTAGACCTGCAGGAAAATGTCCGCCTAATTCTGTGCACCTGTTGGGACTGTGGGACAGGTACACTGTCAGCAGAGTGGATGTGCCTGCAGGTCTTGCACCTGTTTTGCAGGCAGGGTGAGGTGCCATTTTCATTTGAGGCCTTCAGGGCACTCCGGACAATAATACGCCGCAGGTTTGGTGGTTGCCGAAATGAAAGGAGGGGAGGGACATAAATTACATAAAGCATATTTGGGCGGAATATGAACATGTCAATGCGAAGGGAGAGGGCTTTTCTCCGACCGGTATCTGCTCTGTGCCGTGGGGACATGCCCTTAGGGAGTGTTCACACCGCGTTTGTGATATTCGTGTTTGGGTACGTATTACTTACGAAATACGTATTTAACAATGTTCTATTCAGTTTTCACGGCTTTCAGTGCAAAATACATTTTGCCGTTCAGCTGATAACGTATTTTACATACGTTATTGTGTTGCGTTTTACGGATCCGTACAAAGAGGTGGCGTCACTTCTTGATCCGTTTTATGCATTTAACAGCCAATGGAAACAATAGGGTGCGTTTTTGCAGTCCAGAAAACATATCCAAATACATAACACACTTGTGGTAAGTATTTGGATACATTTTACACAATACGCTTTATGTAATGTAAAAATGTATTCAGTACGCCGTGTGCAGTTACCTTTAGGATACGTTCACACGGCGTACTTCGGGCATAATTGCGCTGCAATACGGCTAAAGTACGGCCCACAAATACCGTTATTTATAGCTTTCCAACAGTGGGCGCCTCAGACCCTCTCGTGTTTCAATCCCTATAGGCGAATTTACTAGGGCAAAACGAAATTGTTTAACCGCAGAATCTTACAAACTGGAATCTACTTTGATTTGTGACCAATTAAACACGTATACCCCCAATGGGTCTTTAAGGGAATGTGTCATCAAAAATGACTTATTGTTTAATTCACGTTTTTATGTTAAACACGTTTTGTAAGAATTTTTAGTTATATTTTTTTTTTTTAATTTTCCATTTCACTTTCAATATTTTTTAATAATTAAGTCCTGCAGTTTTCACTTTGGCCACTAAGCCGAATAATAGTCTGACACTTCCTGTTCTGTAGAGAGATTCTCAGTTGTCTGCTCATTATCAGTACAAAGAGGGTCAAACTGAAAGACACCAGTATAAAGCAGTATAGATGCCTCGTTTACTGGCTACGACTAAGAACTTGGTATTCAAAATGCGTCGGTCATAATTCTATTGTACGTATGGTATTTCACTTAATTTTTCTATCAATAAATATTTTGTTTTTATTTTTTGCTGCTTGAATTTTTTTGCCATGTTTATACTTTTCTCCCAGTGGAGTTTTGCTTCTGGGCAGCTTTTTTTCTCTGATATATGAATTTTGAGTGCAAGATGGCCTTTGTGTTATTTTTAGAGATGGACGATAACCTAGAAGTACTTCTGTACACTAGCAGTTGATAAAATCTTTTTTTTTTTTAATCTCCTGAACAAAGCAAAATCAGAACAGCAATGTATTTAATAATAGGTTTTCCCTTCATGTGAAAAGCTAATTATTGCGATGAGAAAGCCCCCTAAAGAATTTTACCAACCATCTCTGCTCTCTTATCTCTCATTGCTCTAAGCTGTCATTGGACCACGGTGAGTCACTCCCTGTTGTCTCATCTCTAGCACAAAAGCTTTGTTTACCTAAGTTCATGAAAAGTTTTAAGCCTTAGAGCTCTGTAGCCTTCTACACTGCTGTTTACCAACATTCAGCACTTCTGTCACTTCAATAGAATCAGCTAGAAACAGCAGAGCTGATATGCCAAACACTGTTGTACAACCACCCACAGCCTTACCAGGAAGTGTGAGTCTGAAGTTGCCTGTGGCTCTGTGAAACAGCATGGTGAGGAACCTCCTTTAAAGAGCAGTAAAATGTGAAAGAACATTTAAAATCAATGACTCGCCCAAATGAGCGGCTCATGCTGCTTTGCATTACACGTTGACGCCTCCATAAAACTTCTACCACTGGATTTCTTCAGTTGATGAGTTGTTGCAGCGCACAATATTATTCAAACTCGTACCAAAAAGTGATTCATATGTGTCCATTCCTTAAAGGGGTTGTCTCGCTACAAAGAATAGCTTTCAAAATGTAGGGAACACTAAATGAAGAGGTTTTCTAAATATATTGTGTTCATCTTTTTTTTGTTAAGGAGCTACAAGTGATGTTATCACCTTCCTGGCTCTCTCTGGTTCCCCTAGTGACCGACCTGTGTACTCTTTTCTCCCCTGCTGTTTGTTCTATCTGATAGCAGGGAGCCATCACACAGGTCCCAGCAGCACAGAACTTGGGACAGTGAGAACTTGTGTGTTATCTGATCTTTCAGACAAAAGACTAATTACTCTTCTGTTTACATTAGTTCAGAAGCTTCTCCGGACCTCAAAGAAGGTAATTTATTTTATCTAGACTGATAAACCGAGAAGTCTGAATACACTGAGCTCATATGCTAATTACAGACAGCTGGACCAGGAAGTGACAGAGCAAAGCAGCATTATTTCATTCATGCATCTTATGAAACTTTGAGATGAGACAACCCCTTTAAATTCAATTACCTTCACAACTAATTACCCCAAGAGGTAATTGGCCAACTAGAAAAGGACATTAAGTCAAGTATAGATGTTCTCATCCATGTAAGGACAAATGGGGTTGCTTGAAAAACATTAAAGATATCTGATAGCTGCTTGACTACCCACTTAGTGTATTGAATGTGTAGGATAAAACCAAACTTAATAGGCTTGTTAATGCCCAAGGTTAGGAAGGTATTAGATGGGACTTAGTAACGACATGGTTTATGCCCTAAAAGTGGGTATTTCCATTTTGGCCATTTATGGCCTGTCAATGCAATGTGCTGTTAATAGCTGATAGGTGTGAGTCCGAACTCTGCGATCTGCTAACTTGATGATCCAAATCCTGCTCACTGCCTCCTCCATACATTTTAATGGTGAAGCGGGCACTCACAAAAAGCAACTCTGCAGTGTCCAGTACGGTAACTGATGAGATCTTGTGTGTTCAAACTTAAAGAGGTTGTCCCATCTCTCTTTACTCACTCTTAACAGCCTCTTTGGGCTCACGCTTACTGTGCAGGCTGTGGGCAGGTATAAAGCAGTGACTGACATTCCAGCTGTGCTAGCTCCTATTCCTAGCTGTGCCTGTTACAGGGACATTACTGATGGAAGGATTGTGAAAAATAATGGCACTATCCAAGCAGGATGTGTGAGGTAGCAGAGCTGTATTTGTCATGCGAAGAAGCTTCTAGTGAAAGAGAGCAACTTACTTGCTGCCAAGACCCACAGATGTTGAATTACTCTATCTTTGATGTAATTATACAAGAATGTGCTCTGCAGACCTGACAGGATGGTATGAGGCTGCTCCCAGGTCAGTGACTCTAAGGGAATGTTCACACACTGTTTTTGGATCAGGTTCTGGATCCGAAAATTGCATACAAAAACGCAGCGTCAATCGGATCCAAAATGCATCCAACACGCAGGTGCGTGTTTGGATGCAGCACGATCGCACCCTATAGTTTTAAATAGGGCTCCTTCTGCGTCTTTCGGATCAAGAATTGACAGTTCTTAGAACGGATCCGAAAGACGCAATTAAACACGTATCGGCGATCACTTGCTAAATGCGTCTTGCAGGTCCCAAACACACATCTAAGAACATATGTCCACACGGACTGAACACGTCGTGTGGACATACCATTAGGATTAAAGTTTTTCTCTGTAGAAAAATAAGATCAGGTACTGAAGTTCCATCCTTCTGATAAAACACCGCAAGAAGTGATGTCACCGGCCCCTACTAGAGCAGCGAGAGGTGGTCGGTAACTAGAGAAGCTTGTGTAAGCAAGCAGGAGATAACAACGGCTCTAACTCTGGAATGAAGCAAGATTATAACAGCATTTTGTGGTTGTAGTCTATTTTTTTTTCATTTGCTACATGTTCTTAATTAGATTGTGATGTCCCCTTAATTTGCATTTTTCTTCTGTTATTAGCTGTAGTGGGATCTAAATAAAAACAAGCGAGGCAACCACCCAAAGTAAATACAGATCATACATGCAACATCCTATAGCATAGTTCAGTGGAGTACTGGTTTTTATTGAAGAGATCCAGCTGGTGTATGAAATCTTACAGGCTATGCTCCATGGGAAAGAGAATGCAAATAAGCTCTCCTCTAGTGCCACCTATAGGCAGCTTCTCCGTAAACCAATGCCGACCCATAAGAGCATTGCCTAGAGATATTAGCAAATACTAAAACGGGTCTAAGAATATTAGCCAAACCATAATCTCCTCCAAAGACAAAAACTTCAGATTTATTGAAGACTGCTTTATTTCAATCAGTCATCAAGTACGACTATGATCTGATGTGATGCAGTGCAGGCTGCCACATGGTACTATGAATATCACATGTATCGCATACGTACTTTGTAGCATAAAAACACAACACACAGAGGCACAAACAGTACACTATACATTACATATTCCAATAGTGTCAGACTGAGGTCTTGGGCTCACCAGTAAAGCTGGATTTTTTTGAGACCCACCAGTGGGGTTGACTCTTTTGGGACCCACCAGTGGGGTTGACTCTTTTGGGACCCACCAGTGGGGTTGACTCTTTTGGGACCCACCTGTGGGGTTGACTATTTTGGGGCCCACCAGTGGGGTTGACTCTTTTGGAGCCCACCAGTGGGGTGGACTCTTGGGGCCCACCAGTGGGGTTGACTCTTGGGGCCCACCAGTGGGCATCTCCGTTCATTACTGAGTGTTTCCTATCAGGCCACTAAGGGCGTCATGTATGAATGTTGGCACCTAGACGCCTGAATTAGATGGGCGTTTGGTTGGTCTGGTATCCTTAGTCATATTTCAAGGCTCTTTTATGGGTCTAGCTACCTAGAGTTGGCACTAAAGAGGTGGTTTTATTTCTTCTGGAAAAATGCTAAATTGTGTCCTATGTTCTAAAAATACCGATCTATTGGCATCCACAAAAGCACACAGAGCTTTATTTTTACTTTTAGACAAAGCATAGAATCTAACATGGAAAATGATTACTTCCCCTATAATTTTTTGGTTTGTACTTGGTTTATTATGCATGCTTTAAAATTTATTTCAATTTTTTGAAACTTCGTTTCCATGTATTTTTGTTAAGTGGAACCCCTAAGGAACGCTGCTCGTCCAACCTGCCTACCTTCTCTGTTTCTTACAAGAACATGAAGAGGACCCCTTCGCAGTTCTCCTTGGACAATATCTCCATCGACAGCAATATGCTGGATGAACATTTGGTGGAGAGCGATGGGAGTGACCCATTAGAAGCAGGTAGGAAGGAGATAAATTGTTCAAGCCATTACTTGTGTATATGGACTATAGTACAGTGCAGATTTGTCTGTTTAGGTCTTTGAAGCCCTTTAGTCCTTCAAACCTTAAAGAGGTTTTGCCATCTGGTAAAATCCCTTATAAAGGCAGGTTCTTGGCTCTCTACAAGCAGGCCTCAGAACAGGGAAGAGGCTACACTTGGACAGCTTTCCCTCGTTTTTGGTTACAGGAGTCCTGAATATACTTCCATAGAAATGAATGGGGAGAACTCCTCAAGTACTGCCATCTACCCATTCTCTAAGGCCTCATAGCAAACTAAGAGCCAGCCTCTTAAGAAATTTTACGCAGATGGCTTTTTATTTGCATTTCTCAACCCCCCAATTTTTATTTTTTCTTAATGAATCAAATACTTTGTATCCCAGAATCGTCCCCAAAAAAAACCCTTTTATTTGTCCTATAAAAAAACAACCCCTCATAAATTTTCATTGACTGGGAATTAAAAAAATAAGTTATGGCTCTTGGAATATGACATAACATTTACTTATAAAAAAACTCATTGTATTGTAAAATCTATATTTCTGTAGTATTTATACGAAACAGTTGAATAAACTTTGCTTGTTACAAACGGTCAAAATGAAAATGCACAGAAGCAATGGTGGAATTGCTCTATTTTTGCATTTTCTTTCCTCCCCAAACATAATAAAAGCTAAGCATTAAATTATGTGTATCCCAAATAGTATCATTTATAAATTTAACCTGCACCGCATACAAAGCAACTACAACAAATACAGCGAAAACCACGAATAAATAAAACAGTTATCCAATAATAAAAAAATAAATAGATTGTTAGCTCTTGGGTTAAACTCCGAATTAGCTTTATAAATTCAGATGTAGAGAGCTCCACTATGTGGTGGCTACAGGCAGAGGGAATTGGATATGTTGATGCTTCTCCTGCTGGGAGGTGGGTCATGTAGGGTAGGTTTTTAGCTATTGAAAGCTCCCTCCTTGTTGCACCCTTGAAAGGGAGTTGGGTGTGACATAGATCTGCACCACTATTTTATGTAAACTGCAAATATCTCTTGACATGTAAGTTTTTTAAAACAATTGTGTTGATGTATTGAAATTTTCCTGCTTCTATGGAGAAGTGCAATATAGTACTCTGATATTATGTATGACCTCATTGCATAGAAAAAAGATCATAGAAATTGTATGGGGACTCCCAGTAGGAATTGGGAACAATACTTACTATGATGTCAAATATATCATATTTTTTCTGTTGTAGATTTTCTACATAGAGTAAAATAATAGAATTCTGTCTGACTTCCACCACCACTAGAGGGAGCATACTGCATTTTTATACTTTTTTGTTTGTTTTCTCTCTCCTAGGCCTGGATGACTTCTCCTCTTTGAATTATCAGTCTACGGTAGACACGGCCAGTGTTGAGTTGAGGAACGAGGAATCCTGTGTGTCCTCACCAGATGCAGTTAGCGCAGTTGATGAAAGTACACACGACTCTAGACAAGATGTGGTAATTATATACAACTATATCATATAATATGTATCTTTAAATATAACGTAATATGTTATCATAGAAAAATGTCCCTTTTTCTGCTATTCAGTTAGCTTAGCATTCACTCTTCTAAAATCCATCTGGAGAACAACTCAAAAGGGTGTACCCATCCAGCATTGGGGTGAGCTATGACAGCATCTATGTTGCTCTCTCTGACTCTCTCACTCTGCAGCTCTCTCCTTCTCCCCCTCCCTTCTTCATAGACTTTGATAGGCAGCTATAAACTAATACTTAGAGGGGTGTTCCTATCTTGTAATTTGCACTCTAGGGCCAGTTCATAGCTCACTACAAACCATCTCTATGAATGAGGAGATGGTTACACTTGCTCAGTTCTCCCTGCTTACTACTTTGGAAGTTTTGAATATAGCCAAGAGAGTGCAATCGAATATTCAAAGCGCCCATAGGAATTAATGGGGGATGAGCTATGCAAGCGGGGCCATTTCCCTGTTTACCTAAGGTGGCTATTAGCAAGCCATGAACTGGCCCTAGAGTGCAAATTACAAGAAAGGAACACCCCTCTAAGTATTAGTTTATAGCTGCCTATCAAAGTCTATGAAGAAGGGGAGGGGGAGAAGGAGAGAGCTGCAAGGTGAGACAGAGTTATATCTCACCCCAGTGCTGGATTCACAGCTCACTTTTGCGTAATTACGTCCTTTTATGCTGTCCCTTCTGAGAGTGTACTTTATAGATTTACAAAGCAACATGATCTCCTGTTTGTGCTTGTGCATGTATGGGAGACATCATAACCGCTAGTCTCCACCCACTAGCTCAGACAACTGAAAATTGGAGATTAGATTAAACCCACAGAGGGGTAAACTGGTGAAAACTGCCTTATACAATGGTCAGAAGTAGTGCTGCTTTTCATGTGCACACACGACAGTTTATGCTTTCAATTACCTGAAAGTTGGAGTGTGCTTTCAGTACTTTAGGCAGCTTTATCAAAGTTTGAGCATTTTAGGAGTTGGCACCCAATCATATTCCAGCCAGTGAACCTGAATGTCATAGCTTTGTTGTTGCTAGATGTAATGTCAGCATGACAGGGCTATTATACTGTCTAAGACAGGATATTAAATGGACATTATAGGTAGCTGACAGGCGATGGGTATGGTTACCTGGGGAGGACTGTCATGTAATCGCCCAATCTCCTGAGTCTGCCTAAGAACTGATAATGTCCCTGCTGATCTTAAGATTCAGACTCTAGTAACAGTCCTCCTTCCCCATTATCTTTCCTTACAGATGTCTGTGGTAGTATTTAAAATCATTGGTGTTAATTGTGGGATTGACATAAAGGGAGAAGATGTCGCTGTTGGCCTTCAGGTTAACCAAGTAATACCAAAGCAGCTTGGGAATGTTAATGTCTGGCAATACCTCAACAGCCGGAACATGAGTAAGTAATAATATGTTTTTGCAAGTCTGTTTTTGTGCTCTTTAAACATATCCCATTAAAACTGCCAAAGCTAAAGTTTGCTACATATGTTTCTGGTACTGTTCCTATTACAATCTGTTATTCTCCAGAATTGCACTTATTATTTCTCGCCAATCATTCATTGGGGGACACAGCACCATGGGTATAGGCCGTTGCCTTCGGAGGCGGACACTAGGCGGATCAAACGTGTTAGCCCCGCCCCGACGGCCTATATCCCTCCTGCTGATGCCAGGCTGATCAGTTTTCAGCCTAGTGTCTGTAGGAGGCAGACGCTGCACTGCAGAGTTAATTTTTCTTTCCTTTACAGGGAGGTGATTGAGCACCCGGCTCTCACCTGTTGGAAGGTGATTGAGCACACGGCTCTCACCTGTTGGAAGGTGATTGAGCACCCGGCTCTTTACCTGTTGGAAGGTGATTGAGCACCCGGCTCTCACCTGTTGGGAAGGTGATTTTAGCACACGGCTCTCACCTGGGGAAGGGGATTGAGCACACGGCTCCCCACCTGGAGGAAGGGGATTGAGTATCCGGCTCCACGTTTGGGAAGGGGATTTAGCACACGGCTCTCACTGTTGGAAGGGGTTGAGCACCCCCTCTTTCCGTTGGAAAGGGGGTTTAGCACACGGGTCCACCTGTTGGAAGGGGATTGGCACCCCGGGTCTCACCTGGGGAAGGGGGGTTGAGCCCGCTCTCACCCGGGGGAAGGGGATTTTAGCCCCGGGTTCACCCGGAGGAAGGGATTGGCACCCCGGTCCCCGGAGGAAGGGGTTTGGGACCCGGGGTTCCCTGGGGGAAAAGGGGTCGGCCAAGGCTCTCTCTGGGGGGAAGGGGATCGAGCCACGGGTCTCACCTGTTGGAAGGGGATCGGAACCCGGGTCCACCTGTTGGAAGGTGATCGACCAAGGCTCTCACCTGGAGGGGGGTGATCGAGCACCCGGGGGTCACCTGTTGGAAAAGGGGATCGAGCACCCGACGTCACCCGTTGGGAAAGGGGATCGAGCACCCGAATGTCACTGTTGGAAGGTGATCGAGCACCCCTCTTTACCTGTTGGAAAGGGGATCGGCACCCGACGCACCGTTGGAAGGTGATCGGCACCCGGCCCCCACCTTTGGAAGGTGACGGCCCCGGCTCTCACCGGGTTGGAAGGTGATCGAGCACCGGCTCCACCTGTTGGGAAAGGGGATCGAGCACCCGGGTCCACCTGTTGGAAGGTGATCGACACCCGGCTCTCCCTGTTTGGGAAGGGGGATCGAGCACCCGCTCTACCTGTTGGGGGTGATCGAGACCCCGGCTCTCACCTGTTGGGAGGTGATCGACACCCGGCTCCACCCGTTGGGAGGGGATCGAGCACCCGGCTCTACCCTTTTTGGAGGTGATGGCACCCCCCCCCACCTGTTGGGGGGGTGATGGCCCCGGCTCTAACCCGTTGGGGGAGGTGATCGAGCACCCGGCCTAAAATTTGGGGGGTGATCGAGCCCCGGCTCTACCTGTTGGGAGGGGATCACACCCGGTTCACCTGTTGGGAGGGACGGCACCCGGCTCCACCCGTTTGGGGGGTGATCGACCCTCCGCGTCTCAGGGGGTTGGGGGGTGATCGAGCCCCCGGGCTCTCACCTGTTGGGGGGTAAACGAGCACCCGGCTCTCACCTGTTGGGAGGGATCGAGCCCCCCGGGGCTCTAAACCTTTTGGGGGAGGGGGATCGGCCCCCTGGTCTATTTTGTTGGGGGTTTTGGGGGACACCCCGGCTCTCACCGGGTTGGGGGGTGAACGGGGCACCCCGGCTCTCACCGTTGGGGAGGTTTTCGAGCCCCCGGGCTCTACCTATCAGGGGGCCCGGTCAAGGCATAGTTGAAACCTTGACGCTGCCCCCCCCAAAGGGCCGTCAGGAAATCATCTTTTCTTTACCCTGAATGGCCTCCTCCTAAACCGCTCACCCGCCCCCCCCGCCGCCACGGGGCCCTTTTAGGGTTTCCCGGGTACCCTCACCTCTGGGTGCATGGTCCCCGAAGGGGTGATCCCCGCGACCCCCCAAAATTCGGATAGGTGAGTCCCCCGATTTCCCCCGTCTTGGGGTGGTGGGGGTTTTCAATGCTTTTTTCCTGGGCTCCCGGAATTCGTTTCCTGTGGCCTCCCAGCTTTAAATTGGAGTGGGGGAAGAAAGGGGGGGCCCCCGGGGGGGGGAAAGGTTTTTTTTTCCCCTTGGGCGCGAACCTGCACGTTGGGAAGGGAAAACCCCGGGTCGAAGCGCCAGCTGGGGCTTTTTTAAACCCTGCGTCGCCCCCCGGGCCGGGGTTCATGGTCCCCAAAAGTGGGGTACAAGTCCCTTTCCTGGCGGGCCCCCTCCACCGTTTACCCCCGAAATCCGGGGGGCCGAAACCCCGGCTCGCTCCCAGAGAGACTTCCCGCCCCAGGCGATTTTTTTTTCTGGGGGGGGGGCAGGGGAATTCCGTGGGCCCCGCTGCTCCCCCTTTCCACCCTGCCCCCCCACCTTCCATTTTTGGAAACCGGTGCGGGGCGTTCAGGTGACCTTGCGGTTTTCCCCAGCGTTTTTCTGCGGTACTGCCCTTCAGGGCATTAAACCCTAAACCCGGGGGGGGTGGGGGGGGGAAAGGGCCCCCGGGGGCTGCGGGGCCCCCTTTCACCCCACTTTTTGAAAGGGGTTTCTGGCTGCGGGGGTCCAAATTTAGGCCGCGGCTTCTGGAGGCCTAGGCCGTGCCCTTCCTGGGCCGGTGCCGCCCCGGGGGTGGCTCCAAACGGGTCCAGCCCCTCCCAGGATGGGGCAGGACCTCCAGCAGCTCGGCCTGGTGGGGGAGCGTAGCCTAAATGCCACCATTTGGGCCCGACCCCCCCCTCCCGGGGGGTCGGGGGCCCCCCAAAATGGGCCTTTGCCCATCCACTCACTAGCAGTGGGCACCCCTTTTTCAGGGTTCCCCGGGTTAGGGTTTTTAGAAAAGGGGCAATCATTCGCTGCCCACCTTGCACCCCCCAGGGCCCCACCCCGGGCGAAACCCCCTTACGGGGGTTTTCCCGTGAAAGAGGGTTAGAGTTCTCTCCCCTCTTTTTTCACCCGAGCTCTTTTCCCATCAGAGGGTGGTCGGAGATAGAAGCCCCAGGCCGGGAAATACAGCTTCTTCTGGGGGACTCCCTGTTTCCCTCACTTTTGAGCCAGAAAAAGAGATGACGATGATGCGGAAAGCAGGGGTCCAACCCCTTTTAAGCCGGGAAACCCTTCCGGGCCGGTTAGGGCCCCCTTTTCTGGAGACTCCCCTGCCCCCGGGCTTTGGGGCCAAACCCAAGGGGATGTTAACATCACGGGCCCAGCCCTTACCCGGGGAAACCCCCCGGGCCGGGTTAGGGCCCCCTTCTGGAGACCCCCTGCCCCGCTGGCTCGGGCCCCAGACATGGTTGATGGGAGACGGGGCATTGGTTAAAAGCCCTTATCCCTTTCATGTTTGGGGGAGGATGTCTCAGCCCCCCCGGAAGGGGGTTTCTCCCTTAAAGGGGGCGGCAGGCGACAGCGTTTGGTGTTTTCCTGCACACCTGAAATGAGAACTGTTTGCAGGAATGGAAAAAATCCTCAGGCGTTTGTTTCCTAACCCCGAAAGACTTAAGTTTTCCCCGCCCTTTCCCGGGGGAAACAGGGGGCCTAGGGCGGGGGTCCCTTTAGGGGGCACCTCACAAACCCCCCTTAAAAAATTTAAATTTTAATGGCCATCCCTGTTTTTTGGGCGCGGTGGCCTTGGGGGGGGCACAGACAGGCGTCCTTACGGGTTGTTGTAAGTCCCCCCTTTGGGGGCGTCCGGACAGTCCCATCTGCGGCCTGTGCTAGCTTCTCCTCATTTCAACTTGCATGGTCTGAGGAGCCGTAGCAGCTGCAGCAGCGAGCTATCGGCTGGGAGCTATCCATAGGTGAGTAATGTGGAATCTGCTTCCCAGTTTCAGAGGTTCTGCGGTCCAGGTGAAGTCTCGCTGGTGTCAACCCGTTTTATGGCTAGAGCGTCGGCTAAGGTAGTGGCCGTTCGCTGAGCTAGACATTTATTTTGGCCGTGGTATGCCAGCCTCACAGGAGTTATTGGTTTGCACTCCGCTCGCTTGCGTAAAGCATTTTTTGGGATGCCACATGAGGTTTGTAGTATGCTCACCCCCCCCCCCCCTCAGACCATCCGGTGCAGCGGCAGTGACAGGTCCCACTCGCAGAACGCGGCGATGAGCGCTTTTGCACAACAAGCCCTTGGGTCTTAGAGTGTAGCCAGCGCCCCATCCGGCTTATAGACACTGGGATTTGGGTAGGAGGGGGGGCAATTCCACCCAGGTGTATACCAGGGGATCTGGCAGTTCAGGTTCAGCGATACCTGATTCGCTGGGTTCGCCACCTTTTCATGACTTACTTTTTTTGGCTTCCCCAGCACGGTTGCAGCAGCCTCCGCGCCCGTGGCTCCTAGTTTGACTCGGTTCCCACTGGCAATCCGCACTCTCCTCCGTCAAGGAGGATATGCCGGCCTCAGAGTCTGACAAATCTTATCAGGGTCTTATTCAAATCCCTTTAGAAGTTCCATGAAGGGCACTGCACTAGGCCAATGCCGGCCCTTAAAGAGCTCAACCGAATGCTTATGGGCCCTTTTTCAACTTGGAGTCGCTCCGTCAGGGTATGCCTCTCGGAGCACGGAGAGTTTTTTTTATTCCGCAGCTTTGGGCATTCGGTTGTTTTCTCGACCCTATGTCCAGGTCTATCAGCAGTTCCTGCGTGTTCACAGTAGCACTCGACATTTCTCTGGTCGGAGCTCTGCTGTTCGGCCTCCGCAGCTGCACCAAGGGTCTTTCAAAAAGTCTCCTGCCACCCCTAGATGAACGATCCTTCACATCAGGGGTTGGTCCCCCAACTCAAATGCGCTTCCGGTCCCAGCACAGGATCCCTGGAGTTTGCAGCGCGCATCGCTGTAAGGTTTTAAATATCAGCAATCTGGCCTGAATTCCATCATTAGGATGGAATTTTCGGGGATGATTTTAATTCTCAACACAGGTTTCCATAGGGTTCTCTTCCGTCTGGAAGCAACAGCACTTTAGTCGATCCCCTATCTCTGAATCGCACCGGCAATATTCATTAGAATTGCATGCGAGGGATTCGATCAGCTAAGGACCCGCCTCCGAGTCGTGGGTCCTTTGCACAGCTCCTGCACGCTCCCTACAGTGGGCAATCCTGCCTTAGTAGACTCAGGACCTCCAATGTCCTTGGTTTCAGCGGCGCGCCTGCCACCCCAGGGCGCGACACATCATAGGGGGCGCGTGGCCAGCCTTCCACGGTAAATACAGCAAGTGAGGTCCATTTCTGTCCCACAATGACAGGTCATCGGTGTTCCTCATCTCAACGGGGGCACCCAGTTGGGATCATTCCGACAACACACACTATTGTGGCATCCAGAATCTTTCAGGGTTGTTCCAGAGGCCGAGCAGTTCTCTCAGATAACTGCAAGGGTTCTTCGCTGGCAGAGCAGCGGTACCACCCTGGTTGGCAATTCCCCTTCCAGGGGTGGAAAAACAAGTTGACCAATCATCTGTCAGAAATACTGCACTTTCTTGCCGGAGGTGAGGTACGCGAGACGTCGACATGGTGGCGTCTCGTCTCAATCTCTAGCGCCCGAGTTTTATATGGCCAGGAATCCCCTGGCGCTGTACAGTGGACTTGCTGTACCTGTGGGGGGGGTTGCCTTGGGGCTAGGTTGGTCTGACCCACCTTTTTTTTTTTTTTTTTTTTTTTTAACTCTGGACTCTTCTTCCTCGAGAGCTCCAAGTACTAGAGGATACCATGCATTGCCCTTTCACCTTAGTTAAGGCTGCAGGTTCAGGATACGCAACCTTCGGGCCGGATAGGCAAACGACCTTGACCGTCTCCTTTACGCCACCAGAACATCTTGTCGTAGGGTCTCGCTCCACCCACGTACCGCGGTTGCAGTTTCACAGTGGGGCTGTTGAGACTGCAATCCTAGATCCTCTGGTTTTGTCGGGTTCCGTTATACGGACCATGACTTGAACCCGCAGGCCTCAGTCCTGGGTCTGTTGTTCAGAAATTTTTTCACCCTTTGGTATGTTCTACTCCAAGGGTGCCGTCTTTTCTACAGTCAGGAAGGGAGCTCTGGCTCACCCTCTACCACTCGAAAGGGCAGAGTTCGGTTCACCGATTCTGTGTAGCGCAGCCTAGGCCTATCCCTCCCCTCGCCACTATCACCAGGTTAAGGTTTAAAATTACAGGGGGTCATGCGTTGGTCCCTCTGGTTCTAGGTCCAATCGAACCGTAGGGATTCAATCATGTTTGGTAAATCCTCAGACAGACCTGCACCTTTCGGGCCTCCACGTGAATCCTCCCTGTGTTTACTTTTATGGAAAGTTGGCCTTCAGGTGGCCATCACTTTCTATCCACCAGGTTGTCCTGTACGGGCAGCTCTATCTGAAGGCCCGCTGTCTGGGTACTGAGGTATGACAAGGTTATTCTGTGTCTTGTTCCTTCATGTTTCCCTAGGATGGGGTGTAATCGGTTTTCATATCGATGAAGACATAGTTTCTGCTCCTCTTCCTCTCATCTTTGAGGACGATTGTAAATGTTGGGAGGCAAGGTCAGGGCCCCGTTCGGAGTCTACACTCTCTGTTTTGGATCCTTAAGTGATGCGCACGGCCTCTTGGTCGATTCTGAGGGTCACTCTAGAAAGGGGGGTTGGCATTTTCTAGACGCCGTGTTGCCAGCCGATCTGTGTCCTAGTTACGCAGGTCCCCGGCTCTCTCCTCACGAGCAGTTGGGGCCGCCTGGCTGATTCGGCCATTCAAGCATCGGCTTCTTTGCAGGTTCGCAAAGCTGTCACCTGGGCATCGGTCCATACCTCGCTAAGTTCTATCCAAACCTCATGACCTTGGCCCTCGCTGCTGCACTCTCGGCCGTAAGGGTACTATCAGTGTAGCAGTGGGCAGATTGCTTGTCCACTGCTGATGAAGTTTTCCTAGTATGCCCCACCCTCTGGACAGCAATTGGACATCCCAAGGTGCTGTGTCCCCCAATTAATTTTTGCGAGATAAGGGATTTTTGTATTACCGTAAAATCCCTTTTTCCTCTCCCAATTCATTTGGGGGGAAAACAGGTCCCCCCCGTTTTGTCACCGGGGAATTTATTTTCCTTTTTTTCCCCTCTCGGCCGGGGCTTTTGTACCAACTACCAGCCGGGCGTCAGCAGGGGGGATATAGCCGTCGGGGGGGGTCTAAGACGTTTATCCGCCTGGGGTCCGCCTTCGAAGGCAAGGCCTATCCCATGGTGCGTGCCCCCCCAATTAATTGGACAAAAGGATTTTTCGCAATAAAAAAATCCTTTTTTTTGCTGGGTGGATACACTGTGTATGTATTTTTTACTACCGTACCGCCCTGACCAGAGTACTCCGTTTTAAACTCCAAGCTGCACTCACTTTCTCGGTGCGCACTGTGACATACATTACTTAAACCGGTACAAACCAAATTCACCCTTCTTATACCCGACGCACTCACATTCTGCGGGGCGTCACGTGTACATACAACTTATCCTTACTGACCTGAGTTACACCTTTAAAACCCCAATGCCCCCCACTACTTTTCGGGGGTGCATCACTGTTAGATAAATTACCTTATCCTGTACTATCCTGATTTTACATCCCTGTTTTTTTACCCGAGCTCACTCACTATTCGCTGTACAGTCACTGTGTATATACATTACTTATCCGACGACCTGATTTACATCCTGTCTTAACTCCAGAGCTGCACTCACTATTCTGCTAAGAAGAAAACTGTGTTTCATATATTGCATGACTTATCCTCTACCGATCCTGAGTTACAACATATGTTATACTCCAGAGTTGCATTCTCTATTCTGCTGGTGGAGTCACTGTCTGTCTACATTATATTATATATCCTGTATTGATATTGAGTTAGGTGCTGTATCATATTCCAGAGCTGTATTCTTTATTCTGCTAGTGGAGTATTTAAAAAATACATTCTTAAATTTTCAAAAACCTTTGTTGATCCATCTTTTATTTTACTTATAGAGCTGCACTCACTGTTTTGCTGGTGGTGTCCCTGTGTACATACATTTCTTTTTAAAGGGGTTAACCTTGTGTAAGACATGTTAACACACCATGATTTTTTCTGTTAGTTTTTTTTAAGCGATTCAAATACAGGAAAAAAAAAATCCAACTGTAAATCATCCCCATAGACTTCAATAGAAAATCCGAGATGTAGTCTAGACATCATAGAATTTCTGAAATTCGTTCAAAAGAACATTTTCTATAATCTGCTGTATTTCACGTGAAAACTGCAGATTATAGTACAGTTCAATGTTAATGGGTCGGCCCCATTGACTTTCATTATCCTCATATCCTTTCTTTCTGCCGGTATCCAATACACAGCAGGGAGTCGGCAGGTTATCTATATGAGGCTCTTGATTACATAATTAACAGGGCGTATGTGGGGCACATGACAGGCAATTACGCCCCGATATACGTTCTAAAAAGACGACGTAGTGATACATAGCCTCACGTTCATATATATATTCTCATAATCTTGAATTATAGTTCTTACTTATATTATTGCTTTATGAGCTAAACGGTGGATACAGAATGATGATAGTCGGCTCTCGTCTACACAGCATGTTTTTTGGTTGGATTTTCGGACGAATCCGGCAAAAATTCAACAGTACCCTGTGCCCCATAGACCGCAAAAAAAAAAAATTGGGGCTGTAGTCTACACAGTAGGAATTTCTTTTGATGTCGTTTTGTCAATCCGACGGATTCTGTGGATTGTATGTAGATCGTGCCGCTGGATTGCCGTCACATTTCCGTATATTCAATGTAGAGCGCCGACGACCAATCCGAAAATGGACTGTGATTTTTAGTGCAAACCTGCGCCAAAAACCATTGTCCATCGATGTTAAAGGGTTTTGCCACGATCTAATAGTGATGTGGGATCCTCCAAAATGGGTATTGAATCACTTGTTAATATTACAGTATGTATGTCACTAAAAAAAAGTGAAGCTGTGAGATCTAAAGCATTAATTACATGCCCTTAGTTTCTGACTGTTTCATTAGACACGCCAGGAGCGATTGGCCATTGTTGCGTTTGTTTTGCCACTTTTATTGATGGCGGGATCTTGAATGAGCTTTGAATGGATGGGGTTAAAAGATCTGTTACTTTTGTATAGAGAATCACTAGTTGTAATGTAATTATTGAGTAAAATTTAGACGCTCCCTGCTCAGCCCCCTCACTTTCCCTTGCAGATGTTGTGAAGAATTATACTTTTCAGGCCTGGGGTTTAAGGGGTTAAGATGCTGTCAGATTTTGGACGGCACTTTAACATATGTTGTGTAGCCCTAGAGAAGATTGTGCAGCTGATTTAGCCAGGTAACGTGTCTATATACAGTCGTGTCCACGTCTCGGCTTACAGCAGGACTATTAACAGGTTTGCAGTCATTCACTGAGTCCCCACAAAGCTCTTGAAAATGGTAAAATTTCTCAGTACAATGTATATTAGAAACTTGTAGAACAATCTGTCTGTATAGTGATGAAGCTTTATTAAAGGGGTGTTCCCAGGGCCATCTTTTCCATTTGGAATGCTAGGCAGTTGCCTGGGTGCCCCACAAATATAGGGGCCCCTATTGGTGTATGTTTGTTCCAGGAATACAAGAAACATACCCTGGATCCCGTTGTTGGCTTTGCTTACTTATCAGTTTGTGTGTTTTTAGTATGTGCAAACAAAAAAAAAAAAAAAAACATGGTGGAGAACGGAGCCAAAGACTCCCTGCCCTGCCAATTAGTCTTGTAGACTGCAAGCTGCTGGTGTCCAGACATAAGTGGCATGATGATATGGGTGTGCTTAGGGGTGGCTACAGGCATGACGTAGCGTGATGTCATGTATTTCGTCAGGGCCCCTCCACAGTGCTCTGCCCAGGGGTCCATAATACTGTTAAGACGGCTCTGGGTGTTCCCACCATAGAGTTTAGTGACCTATCGCTAGTATATTCCATCAAACTCTGGGAACAGGTCCCTGAACGCTACGGGGCCTGTGAAAGTTCTATGGGAATTCTGAGTACAGCCAAACGTGCGTCTCACCTGTACTGGAAACTCCCATAGAGCAGAATGGAGAGTCTTGTGCAGGTGTGACCGGCTCTCCATTCTGAGCCCTAACTTTTGAGGGCTTGTTTCCGAGTGCGGGTCCCAGAAGTAAGACCTGCACCTATCACATTTGGATGGCATAGCCTAGCGACATCAAACTCTGTGGTCGGAAAACCCATTTACCCTAAAATCAGAAAAACCCTTTAAAGGGGTTTTGCCACGATCTCATTTCATACCTTCTGTATCCAGCTCTTCAGCTCTGTGTGCTCAGAAGGGGGCGTGTGTGATTTGTCTGAATTGCATATTATGTGACCCGGCAGGATGACATCACCAGGCCGTTCCTCTCTATAGTCAAAGAAAGGTCTGTTTATGTAAAGCATTGTGAGTAGCTGAGAGGTAAAGTTTTTGCCTCCAGGCACAAGGGTCCTAGGTTCAAGTCCCTTTTTTTCTCTTTCTTAATGTACATACCTGATTGAGGTTACTTTTTTATTTATTTGCACTGTTTGACTAATTACTAAGGAGGACAGAGGACAGGAGTAGAGTGGACATCACCTGGCCGGTTTGAAACACTCAGTCAGCTGCCTGAGAAGAGAAGTGTTGTCTGAGCTGTCTGCCCAGGTCTGAGAGCTCTCAGCATGGTCGAATCCCTGGAGACGAGCTGTAAACTTAGCTCATAAAGGAGCAGCTAAACAAAAAAGTACAGAATTTTTAATAATATTGAATGGTGAAAATGTTTATTTCATTTGCAAGCTTCCCACGTCAATTTTACTTCATGGCAAAACCCCTTTAAGATCCTGCTTGGTTTCGGCTATTAAAAGTGAGTGAAATGATCCATGTGGGTAGGGGACACCCCGCTATTTTTCTGTTAGAAGCACAGTAGAACAAATGTTCACATGAAAAATCAGGGAGTCGGGGACTGAATCGACCGGAAGGTTAAATCTCCTTAGATACTCGAGTGCGTTTCCCAAGCAGTGACAGTGTTGTAAATCCCGTAGAGAAATTGCACGGTTTTGAGGAATTACGGCTTTGTAGAAACAATTGCCTTAAATTAATCTGTAAAGAAGGAGCTGCTGCGCACGCATATTGTGAGGGATTATAGAGGAAGAAACCTATTTTAGCCTTTGTCAGAGGAAGAGAGAGTCACTAGGCGGCAACATGTTATCCCAAAATATACCTGTCGTTACTGCCTGCTTATTCACATGGTCAAAGAACACCAGGATACTCAGGTGACCATAGTCCATTACTCTTCATAGACGACAAGTTGTTCACAGGTAGGTGCTTCTGCTCTCATGTTCAAAACTCCATAAGGTCTGAACTTCATCGAATTTGGATCTTATTGTTGGATCGAGCAACTTGAATTCAGGAACTTAAACTTATCCTAAAGTCGCCTTCTACAAAATGAAAAGTAAAGCAACTTTACATTATTGCTTACAGGGGTTGTCTCGCTACAATGATTGGGTTTTTTAATTAAAAGATCTTTAAAAAAACACGCAGGCTTTGCAATTATGTTCATTACATATGTCCTCACTGATTTTTGAGTATAGCCCGATGTAGTACAACATCAGCTTCTAAATCTCTATAGCACCGACCTGTTGATCCTTATCTCACTGGCTGTCAGGTTCTGTATGATCATCACCTTCAGAATAAGGTCATGAGCAGGAGAGCCCTCCGGCACTCAGAAATCTTCTGTAGTGGTGGGAAGGGGGAGGTTCTGGCTTCTGTGTCCGTGCTGCCTGGATTATACCTGTGTGTGCCTGCGCCTCCTGCTCTCTACACAGATACGATGTGACAGCAGTTGACCCTGTGTGGATTAATTAATCATGAAGTGTTTGTGGGAGCTGTCCTATACTAATCAGACAGATAGCATGTGAACAGTTCATGCTTTTGCTTACTAGTGACACATCCTTGAGTATTAGAAAACACTGACAGATGCCTGTGTTGTTCGACAATGTAAGCTAAGCAGGGTTATTGGAACACTTGATCCCACTCTGCTACTGCTCCACACTTATTGATCAGCCTCTCCTGTCTCCTGACTGTGGAGCAAACGAGCAGGCATGAGCCTGCAGAAGCCTAGGCAGGCACACACAGGGTTAACGCTGGCAGCAACCTCCCTCCCCCCTTGCTGTATAGAAGTTAAGGAGGAGAGTTTCTGTGTGCTGAGGGGAGGGGGGATGAGGGAGGAAGAGCAGACAAGCGAGCACGCCTCATTCAACTCCGCCACAGGAAGAGGCTGAAAGCTTTTAATGAGACCAACTTTGAATGAAAAATATTTGCTGACTGCCTGTAGACTGTATACATCCAGGTGGTCTGTGTAGAACTCTGCATGGCTGTTCTAAAATGGGAAGGCAGGGATGGCTTATTAAAGGGGTTGTGTGAGAAACCCCCGAAAAATAAGAACATATAGTGCAGTAATACTAAAGATAATCCATAACTATCTGTCACAATCCAGTGGGCCGAGCTACAGTTGCTATTCATGCTCCCTGAAAACTACATTTCCCACAAAGCCACTTCCTCCAGCAGAGCTGTAGATTATAATCAAACCAAATATACACTCACCGGCCCACTTTTTAGGTACACCTATGTAGTATAGGGTTGGACCCCTTATGACTTCATAACTGCCTCAATTCTTGTGGCATAGATTCAACAAGGTGTGGAAGCATTCTCAGAGATTTTTGGTCCATATTGGAAATGATGGCATCAACAGTTGCCGCAGATTGTCGGCCTGCACAGCATGATGCGAATCTCCCGTTCAACCACAATCCAAGATGCTTGATTGGATTGAGATTGGTGGACTGTGGAGGCCCATTTGAGTACAGTGAACTACATTGTCATGTTTCAAGAAAACAGTCTGAGATGATTCCAGCTTATGAGAATGGCGATTATCCTAGATGTAAGTAGCCATCAGTGTTGGGTAACATTGTGGTCATAAAGGGATGGACATGGTCAAGCAAACAATATCGGTAGGCTGTGGCGTTGCAACGATGCTCATTTGGTACAAGGAGCCAAAGAGTGCCAAGGAAAAATATTCCACACTATGGACACCACCACACCAAGCCTGAACGTGAATACAAGTCAGGAGTGGAATCATGCTTTATGTTGTTGACGCAATTTATGACCCTTACCATCGATGCGGCAGCAGGAAAATCGACGACTCTCAGCACCAGGCACGTTTTTTCCAATCTTTACTGTCCATTTTCGATGAGCATGGGCAAATTGGTGCCTCAGTTCTGTTCTTAGCTGAAAGGAGTGGCTCCGGTGTGGTCTTCTGCGGCAGTAGCCCATCTGCCTCAAAGTTCGCCGTACTGTGAGTTCAGATGATGCTCTTTGTACCTTGGTTGTTTAACGGGTGGCTATTTGGTCACTGTTGCCTTTCTATCAGCTCGAACAGATGCCCATTCTCTTTGACCTCTGGGCATCATCAAGGCATCCCGTCGCCCACAGGACTGCCGCTCATGGATGTTTTTTCTTTCGGACCAATCTCTGTAAACCTAGAGGATGGTTGGCTGTGTGAAAATCCAGGAGATAAGCAGTTTTGAAATTACTCAGACAAGCCTTCTGGCCACCAAAAACCATGCCACGTTAAAAGGCACTCAAATACCTTTCTTCCCCATATTGATGCTCGGTTTGAACTGCAGGAGATTGTCTTGACCATGTATACATGCCTAAATGCAATGAGTTGCCAGCATGTGATTGCTGATTAGAAATTAAGTGTTAACGAGCAGTTGGAAGGTGTAACCTAATAAAGTGGCCTGGTGAGTGTATATGTATGTGTTGTAGCCTTCAGGTCTCCTTCCTATCTGCAGAGCCGTCTTCTTATCACAAGTTCTCAGACTGGACTGAGCACAGCAATGTCATGTAATTACAGTCGGCACTAACCAGGAAGTAACTCAGTCTGTCTATTCTGTAGGACAGGTTTCTGTGAGCAAGGAGCCGGGGCCATTTTGTTTTCTATATGATTATTCCCCTAGACAAAACGAGGGGGTTTTTTCTTTTTAAAGATATTTCTTTTTTTTTTCATTATGTCATGTAGTTTGTCTATTTAGTTTTCTTCTTTTCCCGGAGAACTTCTTTAAGGTCCCTGCCTTAGCAATCACTGTATGCAAAGCCCTCAATAAATGTTACATACTGTATACAGATCAGGCTTCCTGTTTCTGGGCCAAGGCATCTCGAGACCTCAAGGACTCGATAACTGGAGGAGCCCCTAGATTTTTCAGACTTAGACCAGCTCTTCAGTGAGAGTCCCAATTACAGGTAAAATTGTCCCCAAAAAAAAAAAAAAAATGCCCTAGAGATTTTTTTTATTTATAAAGGCACGTAGCAGAATAAATAAATATAAAAAATAAGCACACAAAATAAAAAAAGCCATAAAATTGCCGAAACCACAACTTAAAACTTCACTACTCTCACAAAGGTAGAAACATTTGGCTTTGATATGAAACTAATGGAAGACATAAACGTTTCCTGCCACAGTGATATTTTATTCTGAAAGTAGGCCATTTAAAGGTCATCAAATGTCATCAAAAATGGCTTATTGTTTAACTTGTTTTTCTGTTAAACACATTTATAAAGAATTTTTTTTTTTTTTTTTTTTTTAATTTTCCATATCATTTTCAAGATTTTTTTAAAATTCTTAGGTCCTGAATTTCCTTTTGGCCACTGGGTCCTATAGTTGTTGAATTTCCCTGTTCGTAGGGGTTTTTCAGCAGTTCCCATTATCAGCAAAGCAAGTTTAAGGGGAAAGGTGACACCAATGTACGATAACACGGATACCATCAAATGGGAAATGTCACGCTCCCCCCCTGCCACTGCTTCTTCCGGGTCCGCCTAGAAAATCCATAGAAGTCAATGGGACTGAGTGGTTTTTTAAGGCTCTATGTCATGAGCTGCTGTAAAGCATTCTTGGGATGTTAAAGCAGTGCAGGGAAGATGGGCCCCCTCCATTAAACTTTACAGACGATGACTTAAGAAATCTACAATCAAAAAAGAAAAACGGTGAAGAAGAAAAGGATTTGTATCAGGGTCTTGTTTTATTAAGTAAAAAAAAAAATTGCCGATTCCATTGAGGTCGTAGTAGCAATGTTGATTTCCTCATCTCAAACAATTTAATGAAACAAAAGCCAACATGGAGGAGAGTAAACACCATCAAAAATGTCACTGTCCAAAAAAAGCGTCCTTGCCCGAGCATCAATGACATTTGGCAAGACATTCCTGTGTTCACAAGTTTTGACTGCTGGGCCTGGTCCCTTCTTTTAAGGGGGCCCCTCAGCTCATTGAGGTTCAGGGGGACAGGTTATGAGCTTCCCGACGCAATGCAGTGATCCACAGGTTTTCTATGGGGTTCAGGTCTAGAGAAAGTGCAGCCTCTTCATTTGAGGTCCCCCAGTCTCCCTAATGATGTGACCTCCATGAGCTGAGGAATTGTTGTCCTTTAAATGAAAACGCCCGTGTGTTAATGGGAGGCCTGATTGGATTATGATATTATTAAGTAGCAAGGGGCCCTCAGTGTCCAATGACAAAGTGCAGGGAGTTCTTTTTGTTGGACGCCTTTCCCCATTGTAAAACCACACCAAAAGGTTGGTGGTGCAACAAGCGTTCCCTTTTTCCCGCTCGTTGGGGGCCATCATTTTTGCTTAGTGGAAAAGTCTCTGTCCGGTGTGCCTCTGACCTAGCAGGACGATGCGCCCGTGCTGTGGGTGTGGTCGGAAATTTTGCACACGCCTGTCAAAAAAACGGTTTCGAATGGTCTGAGGGGGACACTTGGTGCCCTACCTCCCCAAAAAGGCCCCGGAGTTGTGTAATCTCCCTTTCCCAGGGCATTTCTTACAATGAAACTCATCGTGTGTGATGGGCCAAAGGGCGTCCCCTTCTTTTCCCTTTTTGTAACTTTCCTTTTCTCTGTATTTATTCAACCTGTGATGACATCTTGACACTCTAAGCTCGTGGCCCTTCCCCTGTCTGTATCTTGATACCCCCTGCTGAAAACATTTGTGCATCTAACCATGGCCACTTCCTCTGGTATCTGCTTAAAAAATGTAAAGCAAAGTATGTTTTCAATTTTTAAGGGGTTGTCTTTGGGCTCGTGAGTCAAATGTGAACAGCGAATGAGGAGGTTGTTTCAAATTTAAATTGATCCCCCAAATTTTTTAGAGAACAGAAAATTGTGTAAAAATATGAAATACGAAAGTTTGGGCAAGGGAAAAGGATCCATTTAGTGCATTTTAAAAAAAAATTCAAGAAACTTGATGTTCATCCTGAAATTTCAAAAAAACAAATATCCTTAAAGGGGTTGTCTCACTTCAAGGATTGCTTTTTATGTTAAAGATCGTACAAAAACAAGACACTTTGCAATATGTGTCCATTAACAGTGTCCTACCTATTCCTAGATATCCCTTTGTATGGGCTGCATCAGCTCCTCAGGTCATATAGCTACAGACCTTTTTCAATCTCTCTTGATAGGTGCCAGCACTGGTTGCTATAGCTACAGACCTGGTTTCTACTGCAGCTTAGTAGAATCCAGTAAACACGCACCTGAATTCAAGGTTAAACCAAGAAAACAGGACTGAGGTAAGATGAATCGATGTAGTGAGACGATCCCTTTAACTTTTTGGGAGTAGTATATATGTCACCTATATAAAAGTGCACGTAACAGAAAAGTGACACAAGTATTAAACTTCTTCTAAGGCTGCTTTTTGCTATTGAAAATTGAATTTCTTTGATCTGTCATTTTCTCTGATATTTACAAAAAAACAAAGAAAACAAAAAAAATTACATAAAAATAAAACCTTATCCATCATGTAGAAAAAATTAGTAGAATAAGCGAATGCAGTTCAACTTTACAGCGTTCAAACTTGAATGCACTAAAGAAGGTGAAAATGTCTCTGGTCGGAGAGGGGAGGGCGAGGGACACCTCCTGGTCAGGAACTAGTTTAACATCTTCTACCATTTTATATATACAGTGCCCATGCAGACCCGGGTGTCTCATTGGTTACAGACTCCAACAAATCTTATGTAGTCTGATCTGGTCATGTGTCACTCTGCAGCCTCCTCCTAATGACCTTTAGGCAGTGGAAGAACCTTACCCATAACTTTTTGGATCAGTTTTTTTTATTTATTATAGCTGCAGTGCCCACTACAGACTTCAACGCTGTGGTTGAACATGCTGCATACTTAAATTACAAGCAAGCAAATTTGCTAACATACAGTAAAAATACAACTGAACCAAGTGTAAAAACAGAACAAAAAAAAAATTAGCCCTGAGCATGAATGACAATCTGGGCACTGACCACTTGATGGCACTGTTCTATTAGTTTGTGATGAATAAAGCAAGCTGTAGAAATAATTGCAAAACATAAAGGCTAATATCAGTATCCAGCATGTCTTAATAGATAGTTGAATAGTTGGATAAAAATGCCAAAAATATTTTTATAAAAAGTTAATTCCAAGAATAAAGTCAGCCTGTGTGTATTATTACAGCTTTTTAAAGACCATTTAGACAATATTAAACATCCTGATGTTTCTATGGAACAAAAGATGTGTCCCAAAGTTCTCACACTCTGCATCATATGACACAAGGATAATTGTAAGAAGTAGAGCAAAATAAATCTAGAGGCAGAGGGCCATATGTCTTGGTGATTGGTGAACCATCTGGCTGTCCTTGACCCTCTGCAATGTGGATATCCTATTTCTCCTTTCTTATAGACAGCATTGTGTTCAAGGAGAACTACTAAGATCTTCTATGTGTTCCTATCTCTTTTTCGTTTGCCCTGTAAACGGGGACATAGCTACAGGGGGTGCAGAGGAAGCAGTCCCTACCGGGCCCTGCAGCCTGAGGGGGCCCAAAAGCCCTGTGACATATAATGACACCAGTACCAGACACCAGTAAATGTTACATGGTAACTGGGAGGCCCCCGTTTCACTTTTTGCAGTAGGGCCCAGGAGCTTCAAATTATACCTCTGCCTGTAAAACTACAAGCTCTGGGATCGTTAGCTGTGCTTTGTCTATTTCCCCCTCTCCCTTCCCAACCATTAGTCCCGGTGCCCCTTGTTCCCTTTATGTTGAAAGCCTCTGAAAGCAGGACCAAAGAGTCCTAAAAAATACTAAACACATTTAGTCACCTGGTCTCCTGGGTTTGACACAGAGCTGTTTCCTGTTTGTCCAGTTATAGAACTATTGAGCTTCCAGTCCTCAAACAGCTGATGCAGAACTGCAGGAAGCATATAGAAAATGTAAAGAAAGTACATTACAAAAGTGGCTGCCATGGAAAAGAGCTCCAGCAAGGCTGCCAGAGAAGCAGCAGACAAGTGTCCGACATGTCCTGGTTCCTAATAAAGTATTCACTATACCTATATCATGCTTTTGTTGCTAACGATTTTTGCGCAATTCAAGATTTTTCCGCTAATAAAGTTCTCTTGCTTCTGGTGCTAAAAATGCTTTTTTTAAAACGGATTTTGGCGCAAGAATCTTTTTTTTGTCCACGGATTTTTGCGCTAAAATCCTTTTCTTTACAGAATTTGACACTAATAAAGTTCTCTCACTTCTGATGCCAAAAATTTTGCCGCCGAAATAAGTTATTTGCGCATTCTGCCGCCGAAATCCGTTTTTTGCACATTCTGCCGCCGAAATCAGTTATTTGCGCATTTTGCCGCCGAAATCCGTTATTTGCGCATTTTGCCACCGAAATCCATTATTTGCGCATTTTGCCGCCGAAATCCGTTATTTGCGCATTTTGCCGCCGAAATCCGTTTTTTGCGCATTTTGCCGCCGAAATCCGTTATTTGCGCATTTTGCCGCCGAAATCCGTTATTTGCGCATTTTGCCGCCGAAATCAGTTTTCCGCTCGTTTTGTCGCCGAAATCAGTTTTCCGCGCGTTTTGTCGCCGAAATTCGTTTTCCGCGCGTTTTGATGCCGAAATCCATTCAATTCTTGGAACGGATCCGAAAGACGCAGTGAAACGTGCATCAGTGATTACTCATGTGAGTGCCGATGCTGGTTTCTAATAAAAAGCAATGTAAATTCACACTGCTATTTATTCGATACGTGTTTGGATCCATTTGGGGACTGACAGATCCAAACATGTATCCAAAAGCGTATGTAACACGGAGTCAAAGACGCCGTGTGAACATACCCTAAATGTAATTTCACTCTGGTTATTCCTTTTTCAGCTATTGATACACAGCAGCTCTGTATGGTTTCCTCAGTCACCAACAAAATGGTGATTCATGTCTACAGAGTCTACAATCCACATCCCCCTCCTTATGCACACAAAGGGCGGGGTGGGGGGGCATCTGAGGGCACCACCGTACCAGCCCACATTTACAGCAGTGCTGTAATACATGCTCTTTGTACATGAACCAAAAATTTTTTTTTCTAGGATGTGCTCCCTCTGGTGGCTAAGAGTGGGAAATATTTAAAATTATTATGCATTTTTTAATATTTACCACAAATCAAATGGAAGAAAAAAAATACAAAAAATATATACAAAAATGAACACACAGTATTACATCAATAAAAAAATAATAATTTTTTGATGACAAATTCCCTTTAAACTTTTGCGGCTTGCACCTATCCAATTGGAGGACAATTGTTTAGGAGAGGATTGATGTTGTACAGACATACCCACCTATTTTCTTGTTTTCTATGTGTACATTTACTACTTTGAGAGTGATACTGACCTTGTGCAAGGCCAAGAAGGGACACTTTCTTGTCTTCAATGGTGACCAGTTACGGAACATCCCACTACTGCGCGTGCGCAACTTCCTTGTTTCTGCGCATGCGCGGTAGGGTCGGGAAGATGCCGTATCAGTGCGAACATAATCTTTTATATGCACACAGTAAAAAGCATTATTGACTTGTACACCTGTGTATTGTTGGCACTTGGGGAATACTTTGATTGACTTTGAATTACTACATGAATAGAAATCATCCTTTATAGGGTACATTTATTTTCCCTTTTGTAAATCACTTTGAATCATTGTTTGATTTTCACTGATGCAATATAATCTTTTATTGCCGATCTTTCACTGATTGATGTAAACCGATTGTCTCACTTTGATTGTTAATCAATTACAATTGTATTCACTATACCTTTCACTTTGACACTGTGTAATACTGCTAGAGAAAGGCTCTGTTCAGAGCTGAAATGTTGCCGTTGGGTTAAATAAACCACAAAAAAAACGCCTAGATAATAACCAATGGCTATGGGTATAGTGTAACATCTAAAATACAACTTTTAATATATTATATTAAAATACACCAAGATCTAGAAAATAACAAACAGATATTATTAGGGTGTTACAGCGCGGGGTCGCCCTTGTCAGGGCAAGTGCTCCGCTGTTTGGTATATTTTGTTTATTTTCTATATCTTGGTGTATTTTAATATAATATATTAAAAGTTATATTTTTTTAGATATTACACTACACCCATAGGCATTGGTTATGTTCTCGGTGGTGTTTTTGGATTTTTAGGGTGTTCATGACGGGTAATCTAATTTTTTGGGTTTCCTCTACCCTTTATCTCTAAGGCTATGTTCACACGGGTTAACTGCAGGACGTAATTACGCCCCGCAGTTACGCTGTGTGTCCGGGGGCGGGAGCGGGGGAGCAAGCGGGGGGCCGGCACCTCGCTGGCCCATAGACAATCATTGCTAGCAGCGCGTATACGGCGCTAGAAAATGACATGTCAATTACCTCCCCCCTCGGCGTATTCGCCGAGCAGGGAGAGGAGACGTAATCCATAGTTCTCTGAGAACTGTGGATTACCGTAATGACTGGGCCGTTTTCAGCCCGTAATTTGCGCACTTCGGCGCGTAATTACGGACCGAAATACGGCCCATTTTAAGCCGTGTGAACATGGCCTAAGAGGTTGTAGTTAAATAAACCACCACAAGTTTTTGAAATGCGGTCTATTTTTTGTCAATTTTGGCTCCATTTTTAAGGAATCCAAGAACTACTTTGTAATGGATCCCATTGATTTGTAATGGAATTTGGAACTTTTTGGTTTTCTTTTTAAGTATTTGGCTTCCGTTGACCCTATTAAACTAAAGTGAAGAAAGACTAAGGGTGTTTTCACACAATTCGTTTGGTGATATTTTATGTATTTTTTTATGCATTTTTTTTTGTGCAGAAATGTACAGCACTAATTGCTGTGCCTTTCTGCACAAAAAAACACATCAAAAATGCACATGCGTGTGAAAGCACCCTAAGAGAATCTTTGTTGCCATCAGGATGCAAATGTTGGCCAATCTGGTATTTTTAAGACCATGAAATTGAGATTTTTCTTTAATTCTGTGTCCTTAAACAGACTCTGATCAAAAGTCGTCATCGGAGCAAAGAAAGTCATGTCCGGAGATCAGCCTGAGACTGGAGACCGGTCCTAGTGCAAAGCGCCATTCTCTCCTTGCTGCGGAAAATGGGTTCCTCCAGTGCCAAGTTACCGATTTTAGCTCCGAGTTCCTCACCTCCACCCTTGCGAATATCCACCACTTCATAGATGATGATTCAGTAGCAGAAGTTATGCCAATGAAGATAAGAGTCCAGAAGGCAAAGCTTCACTTACAGGTCAGTATGAATATGGGTTCTTCACCCTGCGAACCAATATGAAAAAGGTCCTCTATTCTTCGCACAGACTGGAATATATTCTGACACGGTCTGACTTTTCCAAGTCGCTTAAGATGTCATGAAAAGCTAGGGTTCCTCACTTAAAGGGGTTGTCTCACTACATCGATTCATCGTCCCTCAGTCCTGTTTTCTTGGTTTCACTTTGATTTCAGGGGTGTGTTTACTGGCTTCCACTGGCTGCAGTAAGAAAGCCAGGTCTGTAGCTATAGCAACCAGGGGCTGGCAGCCTTTTCAGGAGAGATCAAATAGGTCTGTAGCTATAGTGACCTGAGGAGTTTGATGCAGCCCATACAAGGGGGGATATCTAGGAATAGGTAGGACACTGTTAATGGACACATATTGCAAAGTGTCTTGTTTTTGTAGATCTTTAACATAAAAAGCAATCCTTGTAGTGAGACAACCCCTTTAAAATAGGGGGATAATCCAGTTTAGACATAGCTGTTGAATTTTATAGCCTCTTAGTTCAGCAACATTGTAAGAATGAAGTGGAAGAAAAGACTAGTGGAATGGATGAACTTTGTGGTCACAATCTTCCACTTTTGCATCTGTAAAAGCAACTAACTTGCAGACCAGTTGCAAGCACGTTGTGTAGTGTATTTGTGAGACATACAATAAAAAAATGCATGCAGGTTTGGATTTTTGCAATATTTCAATATTGAAAATCATTCCATATGATGTAGCAGTGTAACATTATAATCTTATTGGGTTTTTTCTTTCTACTATGTAGGGAAAGGTAAACGAAGACTATTACTAGATACATTGCTTTGTTGATTTTTCTTTGATCAGGAGATGATAGAGGATTTTATCTAATCTTTGAGCACACAAGTTTCTTTTGGTTACCAACCATCTTTTCCAATCTCTCTCTGCTTTCTCTTATCTCTCATTGCTCGTAGCTGCCGCCAGTCAGTCCGACCATGGTGAGTTACTCCCTGCAGAGTCTTCTCTCTAGCAGCAGCCTTTTTTTTTACTTAAATAGATGAGAAGCTTTCACTCTTTAGAGCTCTGTAGCCTTGTATAGTACACTTTATAAATCTCCCGCTTTCATGTCACTGTAAAAGGATCAGCTAGGAACAGCTATAGACCCTGCTATAGACCCACCTACATCCAAAACATGATTTGTGAGCCTAAAGCTGGCTGTAGCTCTATGAAACTGCATGGTGAGAAAACCTCTTAAATGTTCCACCACCAACCTTGCTGTATAGTCCTGGCCTGATGCTGCTCTCTCTAACGTTTGTCTCCTTGGGTTGTGGGTGGTTCTATAGCAGTCATTAACATATCTAGCTTCTCTGTAAGTAGCTGAGCCCTTGCCCTGACAAGTGCAGGAGATGTTATCTCTTCAGTAAACAAAAGGTACATGTGCTGTGAGGACTGAAAACAATGGCATATGTAATCTTGTTAGAGGTAATTAGTTTGCTCTGGAGCTCAGTTTTTCCATGGGATGACATCTCTCCCTGCTCTTAGTTCTCTGCTCTAATCAGATAACAGAGTTATGGTCAGGAAACTAGGTAACCATAGAATCCTGTCTGCTTTCAGAGCACATAAATGTCTTTTGTCTCATGACTAAAGTAAGATCTATCAACCAATGTATTTAGAAAATGTCTTCATTTAACTGGCTTTTCATGCTGAAAGCTAATCCTTGTAGCGAGAAAACCCCTTTAAGGGCATAGCCCCATGGCAAGGGTTTTCGGGCGTTTTGCGGTTTTGCAGACCGTCTGAAAAACCGGCCGAAAATGAGTACAATGGGGCGCTATGGAAAACCTGTGCAGTAGTCCCCACTGCATGGGTTTTCCGCCCGCGGGCCGCCCGCAGGGCATTCTACATGCACATTCCTCCGTCCGGTTTTCGGACGGAATATGTGCAAATGAATGTGAAGGGGGAGGGCTTTTCTACGCTCATCGCAGAGAAAAGCTGTCCCCCCGTGGTCGGATAAACTGACCGGTATTTGCCGTTGGGAGGCACCCTAAGGTTTCTATGTATTGTGTTTAAGCCTTTTTTTTGTATTTGTAATTTGTTTAGGATATTATTTACATCCACATTTTAGCCACTAAGGGGATGTTCACACGTTGTGTTTTAGATGCGTTTTTGGATCCATGTGTCGGACTCAAAACGGACACAAACACGCATCTAACAATGTGCAGTGCGATTTACATTAGTTTCAATGTAAAACACGCTTCGGCGATCAGACGTCTGTTCGTTGATGCGGGTTTTACATGCGTCTTTCGGATCCGCTTTGCGCAGCAGACGCCCTATTTAAAACTATAGGGTGCGTTCCTGCTGCACAGAAAACGCATCCAAACACGCAGCGCACTTTGGGTATGTCTTTGGATACGTTTTACGCAGAGCTTTTCCATCCATTTTTGTATTGTAAAACGCCAGTGTGAACATACCCTAATAAAAAAAAAAAAATTACTTTGGAAATTCCTTACACCATTTATCCAGGGGACAGGTCTTCTGTGGGAATACAGGGTTCCATGGGCAGGTTGTCTCCATACAAACTGCCCACTCCCTACTCTTCATTAAGTCTGTATAGATACCTGCAATGGGTCCATAGAAGTGGATTATGGACATTCATAGACTTACAGACATGGCCCATGAGATATAAGCGTAGTGATGAACACGTGCTATGGTTATATAGGGTGTTAAACCATTTGCAAACAAAAGATACCGCTCACCTGGGATATCCGACCCGATATGTTGACGGGGGAGGTGCACGGACAGTTTCCAAGACCCAGAAAACCAAGATGTACTTGGACTTCTTATTTGAATCCAGCACCGTGATGAAATATTTATCTTAAAACTGTAGCATTAGATTACAATTAAATGTGATGTCCACAAAAAATTAAAAATGTAAAATCCATAGTTATCAGACGCTTTTTTGAGAGACAACCTCTCTTAATCATTGCTGATATATGGTTATATAGGGTGTTACCCAATTTAAAACACTTATCCCAAAACTATTTGGCGATTGGTGATTACCTATTCTCATCAGGGAATAAAGCGGCTTGACTCTTCAGTTCTTCTGGAGTTTGGAAGAAACATTTTATAACATTCATATTTTCAAATAAGATCAAGGGAAAATAGCCACCTATGGGATGTAGAGTTCCTCAAGTCACATCCAACCGCTGAGCCTTGCAATGTAACTAAGGGATAAAGCCAAGCCAGATATTCATCTGCAGACAGCTGTTTCAGAGTGCTTGCCCTCATCAGTGCAGAGCATGTTGGATTAGAGGCTTTAGACGTAGCTCAAACTCTACATCCAATAGGTGGCACCGAGTCCTGGCTCTTTTTTCCCTTGAGTTAATTTCAAAATATTTAAATTTCAGTCGCGCTATCATGACTTGTAAGTCTTCCCAATCCTTCATGGTGCCTTTGCCTAATGGAAAGTTACCCCTTTTTGAGATGCTATGCACTGAAGATGGACAAAACCCCCAAAACAACCATCTGTAGATGGGTATCTAACTTGGCTTTAATTCTTAGTCACATTGCAAGGTTCAGTGAGTCGGATGTGACTTGAGGAATGTTCTATCCAATAGGTGGCACCATGTCCTTGCTCTTTTTTTATGAGCTTATTTGAATATATGTAAATTTTAAAGGCGTGAACATGGCATGTAAGTCTCCACACACCTTTATGTTGCCTCTCCCTAATTAGAAAAATAAACCCCTTTGAGATATGGCATTCATAGACCTAATTGGGTAAGGCTATGGGCCTCTGGGCTACTTACCCTGTTTCCCCGAAAATAAGACAGTGTCTTATATTAATTTTTGCTCCTAAAGATGAGCTAAGACTTATTTTTAGGGGATGTCTTATTTTTCCATGAACAAAAATCCACATTTATTAATATACTGTAGTGATTTCATCACAAACATCAGCATAAGCAGCCAAACTCTGAATCGCATAAAAAAATGCACTAGGTCTTTTTTTCGGGGGATGTCTTATTTTTGGGGAAACAGGGTGTCGGAGAGAAAGACAAAAAGAGAGAGAGAGTCATGTGCAGTCCTATATAGTAGCTGTAGGGTTGGCCCCAAGAATCATCCCCACTGGTGGGTCCCTGGCACCCTGGTCTGATACTGGGAAAGTATGTCAACTGTGACCACGTTTCTATAACCAAGTCTCATATAAACATCCATTTAGGCAGCAGGAAACCTCTTGGTTAATTCCTGCTCTTGTGAGGATGACGGATATTTGATGAGAAATGATTTTACGACGTTACCCCATGCAGAAACACATTATGTTACATTGCCCAATATCCACAGAACCCTGGGGATTCCCATTGCTCCCAGTACTGTATGTAAAGGAAGTCTTCATAGAGGCTGAACATGAATCACCACTAATAATGGCACTGTAAAGGTTTATTACATTATAAATTACATATTAAGTGTGGTAAAATCCCAGGCTCCGCTTACCACCAGCCCTGCCCACCGCTATATGTATTATTAAACAGAAAATGGAGACAAATGGGCAAAATTAAGAGTAAAATAACAAGACAAAACTAAGCTCCATTTGTAAGCCTTCGTCTGCATTGTTTTTAAGAGGACTGCGGCGTGTGGAACCTCATAGACGTCAGGAGTCATTATAATGTGGTATAGCTGCACTGGTGCATTATGGGAGAACTTCCAAACAATGAATATGAATACAACCGTTGGGGCATATTGATTCCAGATGATTAATGCATGAGAAAAATTACCCATTAAACTTTAACACACACCTGCTCTTATTGATTTTGTGTGAAAGAATTCCATAAATATCCTCCGTGAACACTTTTACTTTATACCCAAATGGGTTTTCAGAATTCTACGATTAATCTCTTAGGATTCTGCGGATCGGTAATAAAATCTTGATCCTGCCCCGACTCCTTTTAGACCCATAGCATTTTCATATTCAACGGAGCTGTATAAGGCAGAGGTCCCCAACCACCGGGGCCGCCCCCACCCCCGGGTCATGGAGCATGCTTTACCGGTTCGCGTCGGCCCCGGGATCCAAATGATGCAGACAGCCTGTCGACTTTATAAATCGGGGCGGTTTCCCCCCCCCTCTGCAGGGCCCCTTTTAAACACTGAGCACTTCACCCTTTCGTTGAATACACCTCGATAACCTGTGTACAACATCAGGGGTGCTGAGCAGCGGTGTTGTAGCTCATGGCATCGGTTAGAGGGGAGTACCTTTTTTTTTTTTTTTTTTTTTTTTTTTTTTACAAGCCGCCTATCAACCTGCAGGGGTATTTTACTATTTACACGGGGTTTGGGTTGTTATGTGTTGTGGGGTTTGTAATATAAAATTTTAAAATATATATTATATATATATAATAATGGTTATATACAAACTCCTAACAACAAAAATATATAGTACCTAGGATATTTTCCCAAAAAAAAAAAAGCTCAAAAAAGAAAACTAAACCCCGGGGTATACTAAAAAAACCTATACTTTTTTTGAATACATTATAATATTTATACCCCTAAAAAAAAAAACAGCCCCAACGCTCCCCCTTTAATGAATCTACATACAATAAGCCTACTCCGGATCCTAAACTGAATGTCTAATTATCACCCAAAAATATCAAGGAAAAGTAAAATTTCCAATTGGTGAAAATACTCACGGTACCCGTAATCTTTTTTCCACAATGACGCCAAGAAATAAAAAACCGGTTTAAAGGGACCCAAGGAAAATTTGGGCAAAAAAATCATGCATACACCCTGTAAAATTTTCAGAGGGGGACACCCCGACCTGATAAAGGGACGACCCCTCCTATCGTTGGCTGACCCTTAAAAAATGCCCTTTAAATGACTAATAAGCTAAACCTGCACCAGTTTTTAAAAATATATGCCAAACGCATATATCACAAAAAGTAATTAGATACCCTACAAATGTCCGACGCTTTTTCCCCAGAAGGCTGTTCACAGGGGGAAAAAACACAAAATATCCCAAATCCAGATGATGGGGGTTAACAAAGTTGTAGCCATTGATACGAAATAATGAACCAGCCTTTTCTGGGAAACGCGTCGGGACATAAGTATTAAAAAATTTTTTTTAATGTACAGGGGCTCGCAGTTTTTTTATTGGGGGCTCGGCCCCGAATAAAACACCCGTCCCCGAGTCCCCGGGCTCCAGGCCTCGCCTGGGCTTGGAGCACCGACCCGGGCCCTTTAGCTCATGTGCGCCGCGGACGCACACACAGCTGAGGGCTTCTGGGGGCAAGAGCGAGCGCCTCCCCCCCCAACATGGGCGACCCGAGGGTCCATACACCGGGGCCGCCGGGTCCCACACCGCTGAGGACCCGCCACGGCCCCATGCGCCTCACCACACGTCGCAAAGATTGGATGATCGCACGCTGCCTCCCTCGGCGCACAGCGCTCATAGGGCCTGCGCCCGGGACTGCCGGAGGAGCGCGCGGGCTGAAGAGGACGGGCGCGCTCGCCGGGGGAGTTAAGGTATATTTAAAGTTGTTTTTTTTATAGCGTTTACCTCCTCAGCCCTATATACTGCCTTGCCCCAAAAATGCCTGCCTGTGGCCCCCCCTACCTGCCTGTGCCCCTATAAAAAGCTGGGCCCGGGCCCCATAAATGCCCGCCTGTGGGGCCCCCTACGCCTGCCTTTGTGGCCCCATAAAGCCGCCTGGGCCCCCATAAAACCCCGCCTTTGGCCCCCCCTATCCCTGCCTGTGGCCCCCATTCCCGCCTGTGGCCCCATATCCCTGCCGTGGCCCCCTAAAAGCCTCCGTGGCCCCCATTTTCCCTGCCTTTACCCCATAACCCTGCCTGTGGCCCCCAAAAACCTGCCTTTTTTGGCCCCAAATCCCTGCCCTTTCCCCTAAAATCCTCCTATGGACCCCATACCCTCCTGTGGACCCCATATCCCTGCCTGTGGACCCCAATTTGCCTGTGGACCCCAAATCCCGCCGTGGCCCCCATACCCTCCTGGGCCCCCATACCCTGCCCGTTTCCCCTATAAGCCCTTCCTGTGCCCATATGCCCCGCCTTGCCCCTATAGCCTGCCTGTGCCCCCAATGCCGCCTGGCCCCTATAATGCCTGCCCGTCCCCCCAATCCTGCCTTTCCCCCTATCCTGCCCGTGGCCCCATATACTACCCGTGGCCCCATATACTACCCGTGGCCCCCAGATACTGCCCGTGGCCCCCATATACTGCCCGTGGCCCCCAAAAACTGCCCGTGGGCCCCCAATACCCCGGGCCCCCAAAAAATACTGCCCCCTGGCCCCCCATATCCCTGCCCGGGGGCCCCCATACCCCCTGTGGCCCCCATATCGCCTCCCTTTGGGCCCCCAATCCCTGGCCCTTGGCCCCCATATCCCCTTTCCCGTGGCCCCCCATAGCCTTCCTTGGCCCCCCTAATACCTTCCTGTGGCCCCATACTGCCTGTGCACCTATTTAAAACCTCCGTGGCCCCCAATACTGCCTGTGTCCCATATACCGCCTGGGCCCCCATAAACTGCCGTGTCCCATAACCTCCCCGTGGCCCCATATACTGCCTTGCCCCATTTAACCTGCCTGTGCCCCCATATACCGCCTCAGGCCCCTATATACCTGCCCGGGCCCCATAACTGCCCAGTGCCCCCATATACTGCCTTGGCCCCATAAACTGCCCCAGCCCCTATATACCTGCCCGTGGGCCCCCTAACTGCCTGGGGCCCCCCTATATACTGCCTTCGGCCCCCATAACTTCCTGTGGCCCCATATACTGCCCGTGGCCCCTATAACTTGCCCGTGGCCCCCCATTACTTGCCCGTGGCCCCATATTCTGCCGTGGCCCTATTTATCTGCCCGTGGCCCCCTTTTTCTGCTTCATGCCCCTATATACCTAACTGAGGGGGCTGAAAAACCTATAATTAAGGAGTTGCTGAAAATTGAGGATTTTAAGATATTTGTGTCCAAAACCCAGGGACGGTCTTGGCCGGGGGGCAATCAGCATAAGGGGTGAACCGATGGAAAGAAAAGGGGAAAAACAACGACCGATCAAAAAACTCTCCGTGATCACAAATGTAACTCAGTGAATCACTTATATGTCTGCAGAGCCTACATACAACAGTATTCCACAAATCTTTTTCACTGTATGGCGGTGGTATATGTAAACAGAGCCGTTCAAACTGATGGGCACATGTGGGGGTCGCGTTTGGGCAGGGTCGGCAGGATTATTTGAGCCCTTTAATAAACATTTTGGTCTTGGTTTTGTAGAGGGTTTTAGTCACAATCACTTTCTGGGAATTTGCTCCATGGTAGGTGGATGTTTTGGTGATGTTTTGGGGGTTTTTCATATAAGGGAGAAGTTCTGAAAAAGTAAAATTTTTTCATTGGGGATTTTTTCTGTACAGTGACTGCAGGAGATGGACGGGATCGTGTGGGATGTTTCAGAAAATTATGACCGGAACAGAAGGTTTTTTCTCTGTAAAAAACATCCGCAGTTCACAAGACGCAAAAATGTCGTGTGAACCCAGCCCTACCCAGAAAAACACAAAGGGCCCAGCCCGGTTTTTTTAGGCCCTAGCAACGCCCCCGTTTTAAAGTAACAATAAAAGTATAGTTTTTAAAATATACTCGGGATTTTGTTTTTTTCTTGAGCTTTTTTTTATACAACAAACCCAAAAGTTTAGAAAACTCTTGAAATGAGAAGGTGTGTACCTTCTCATTTCAAGAGTTTTCTGTATTTTCATGACTATAAAGGCATCAAAACTCTGAATTAACACATGTGGAATTATATACTTAACAAAAAAGTGTAAAAAAACTGAAAATAGTCTATATTCTACGTTCTTCAAACCTTTTGCAATGATTACTGCTTTGCACGCTCTTGGCATTCTCTTGATGAGCTTCAAGAGGTAGTCACCTGAAATGGTTTTCACTTCACAGGTGTGCCCTGTCAGGTTTAATAAGTGGGATTTCTTGCCTTATAAATGGGGTTGGGACCATCAGTTGTGCTGTACAGAAGTCCGGTGGATACACAGCTGATAGTCCTACTGAATGGACTGTTAGAATTTCTATTATGGCAAGAAAAAAGCAGCTAAGTAAGGAAAAAACGAGTGGCCATCATTACTTTAAGAAATGAAGGTCAGTCAGTCCGAAAAATTGGTGAAACTTTGAAAGTGTCTCCAAGTGCAGTGGCCAAAACCATCAAGTGCTACAAAGAAACTGGCTCAAATCAGGACCGCCCCAGGAAAGGAAGACCAAGAGTCACCTCTGCTGCGGAGGATAAGTTCATCCGAGTCACCAGCCTCAGAAATTGCAGGTTAACAGCCGCTCAGATTAGAGACCAGGTCAATGCCGCACAGAGTTCTTGCAGCAGACACATCTCTACAACAACTGTTAAGAGGAGACTGTGTGCAGCAGGCCTTCATTGTAAAATAGCTGCTAGGAAACCACTGCTAAGGACAGGTTACCACAGCATCTTGCAGCGGCTGCTATTCCATCCGGTTTGCGTTTAGTTGGACCATCATTTATTTTTCAACAGGACAATAACCTCAAACACCTCCAGACTGTGTAAGGGCTATTTGACCAAGGAGGAGAGTGATGGGGTGCTACGCCAGATGACCTGGCCTCCACAGTCACCAGACCTGAACCCAATCGAGATGGTTTGGGGTGAGCTGGACCGCAGAGTGAAGGCAAAAGGGCCAACAAGTGCTAAGCATCTCTGGGAACTCCTTCAAGACTGTTGGAAGACCATTTCAGGTGATTACCTCTTGAAGCTCATCAAGAGAATGCCAAGAGTGTGCAAAGCAGTCATCAAAGCAAAAGGTGGCTACTTTGAAGAACCTAGAATATAAGACATTTTCAGTTGTTTCACACTTTCTTTTGTTAAGTATATAATTCCACATGTGTTATTTCATAGTTTTGATGCCTTCAGTGTGAATCTACAATTTTTATAGTCATGAAAATACAGAAATGAGAAGGTGTGTCCAAACATTTGGTCTGTACTGTACATGTGTATGTGTGTTGTGTGTGTGTGTGTGTGTGTTGTGTGTATGTATGTATATATATATATATATATATATATATATATATATATGTGTGTATATATATTTCTGCTCAGTTGTCTTACACCTACAGGGCACATATGACTACCTACAGGAGACATATATATATATATTTACCGAAGGCTTCTATACCTACCTACCGACTGGGGCTATATTTGGACCTACATACAGAGGGCTGACAGACCTACCTAAAGAGGGCTTATAGTTCTACATACAGCGGCCCTATATGCCTACCCACCTACCTACAGACATTCTATATAACTACTTACTAGGGTCATAAATCCATGCCTATTTTGAGAGGCCTACATACCTATCTACCTAATGGGGGACCTAGATACCTACCTATTCGAGGACCTATAAATCTACCTGCTTAATGGGACCCAGAGATCTGATTATATATGTATATTATATAAATGTATAAAGCTGACACAAAGAGCTGACAGTTCTATAATATAGGTTACCTCATACTATACTCCTAAATGACATTGTTTGCGCTTTATTGTGCTTTTTTATGCACGCGATTGTAAATGTTCAACTCCCCTCACCCCGGGCCATGGAAAAATTGTCTTGCATAAAACTGATTCCTGTTGAAAAAACGGTTGGGGACCACTGATATAAGGGTTTATCTTGTGCAGGGCGATTTTTGCAGCAGTGGCATTTTGGGTTGTATGACTCTTCGAGGCATCTATAAACAGTACATGTAAAAATTGCATGTGTTATGAGTTTTTTGAGTAATTATTAATGTTTAAAACCTGAAAGCATTTCCTTAATAAAAACACTACGGGTCTCATTTATGAAAACTGCTTAAGACTGTCCTTGTTGCCCATAGCAACCAATCGCAGCTTAACTTTCACTTCTTTTACTGCTCTGAAAAAATTAAAGCTGTACTGGTTGCTATGGGCAACAAGAACAGACTTATGCTTAGACAGTTTTCGTACATGAGGCCCAATGTGTAATCACCCCGTCAATAGATGCAAAATCTTCCCTTTCCCCCATTACAGAAGAATAACAAGTACTCATAGAGCATATTTGCCCCTTTTTTTTTTTTTTTTACCTTTCCCCTTTAACGTCACAGTATCCTGTTCTTTAAACAGGTTGTCTTACCAAGTTGTTTCACAGAGCCAAAAGCAGCTTCAGATTTATACATACTTTCTCTTCCTGGTCAGGCTGTGGGTGGTTCTATAGCAGTGATGAGCATATCAGCTCCGTATGCACTACTCTTCTGATTGCACTGACATGAGAACAGAAGATCATATCTATAGAGCAGAGAGTTTCAGAGCTCAAAGTTAACAATCAAAAGTAATTAGTCTCCTTTGTTTGTTAGAGATAACACACTCTGTTCTCAATCTGCTGGCAGTCCTGTGTGCCAACCTGTGGTAACATCATTCCTTGGTATTATATAAGACAAAGAGCAGGGAAGAGCAGGTCGGTAATCAGAGAAACCTGTGTGCACTCAGAGCTGATAAAATCCCTCTTATCTCCTCGACAAAGCAAAATAAACAAAACAATATATTTTGAATAAAAGTCCATTTACTGTTCCCTACATGTTGAAAGCTGATCTTATAATACTTGTTCATACTTGACCATTAGAAAGCAAGCATGTGGTCTAATTAATAAATGGGTGATTGCATGAACAAAGGTTTCTAACCCCGGCTACTGGGATGATCTAAAGCTTTACTGGGACAGGAGGAGGATCTGTGATCCCCCTACTCTCCCTGCACACTACCACCAAGTATTTCTCTTCTCGTCCATGTTGATTTCAAATAAAAGCTTCAAGTACATTATATGCAGCTTCCATATCAAGCTGTTCAGGCTGGATGGAAGATGATTACTGTCTTTAAAAAGAGACCAATGAGGTCTAGTCTTGTTGTAGTCTTAGCTAGTGACTTTAGTAATGTTTCTCCTTTGCAGTCACACTGCCATGGGCTATGCTTATTGAAAGTAGTAATGTTCTTTTCTAGTTGGACGAGCACCTCTTGGGGTAATTAATTGTGGAGGTAATAGAATTTAATGGTAAAATAGCATGCAGTGGCTGCAGCTACATATTGGGGTTTTGCCATAGTTTTAGACCCATAAAATATAAAAGTAGAAGACCCTGATATGGAAATTAAGAAATTCTAGTCATAAGTTCTATAGTTCTATAGTACAGGGTTAAAAGTTTTGCAATGTCTAATGATGCATGTATTCTTCCATGAAGCTTGTGTCCTTGTATTGTTTTAGTAGAATCTCAATGTCTAACTGTAAACAATGGCTTTGTTATGAATTACGAAGGACGATACCAGTCTAGAGATGTAGGGCACAGTCAGTAGTTTTTTGTCAATAGTTTTGTTGTTCTGGCATGCGCACTAGAATCACTGACGTTTTAGATATCTCAGAATCATTATGTCATACATGCTAAGTAGCGTTCACGAATATTTAGAATAATCTGCATAATTAGAGGTGTGATTTTAGTACTGACCAGTAAAGATGCTTATTAATGTTTATTAATTAAATGATTGTTATAATACATGAATAATTATAAAAGAGGTGTTACTAACAAAGATGACTAAAAGGTATTAACCAATAGAAATATATCTGTTTTGCATAGATTACTACCAAGTTTATAAATCTGTTTGCCAATCCTTCAATAAAGGAGAAAGGATACACCGACATTTTGGGAAATGTCTCTTGTTCTTTAGACATTGTGTGTACATACAAATTTATAATTTGGACACCGTACAAACAAAGCAGGGAGATATTTTAGACTCCCACATCAACCCAGTCCATCTCTTCATATCTGATACACCTAGCACTTCATTATACAGAATGTTGGACAGGGTCATATTCTGATGCTAGCCCTGTTACACAAAGTGCTGCACAACACAAGCTTGCTATTGCCGGGTTATGTATTTACAATCTAGTGATACCCCCTCTTTTTTTCTCCCCTATTTACCTGCAGGATGATAGTCCCAGAAATAACAACAGTGACCCAGAGCCAGAGCCCATTGTTCTGAATATTGAGAATCTCTTAGTTGAGAGGTACGATGATGGATCTTTCTGTATCAAAGGTAAGCTTGACGCTCCATGTCTTTATAAGTATTAGGCAAGATTCACATCACGTTGGGGGACCCCAACCTTGGTATCCATTGGGATATTAGAAAAAGAATCTGAATGAGCACCTTGGGAGATCCATAAGGAACAAGAGAGGAAACATAGGCTTATTTGCACTACGATGGCTCTGTTTTCCCGAATGTATACACTTTGTGTGCCAGACAAAAAGTGTGATTGACCATATGTTTGCCAGGAAGGCTCCTGACTTACATGACAAACCTGGTTAGAGGATTCTGCATCAAGACCGATCCCAGCATCAACGTCCAGCAGTTACATAGGACTCTTCATCTTTCCATCAAAAAGGTGCATAGTCCAATGCAGAAGATCGATATTCTACTTAGTTGTATAGTGATTCTTCCACAACCTAGGCAAATGGAGGGCTGAAGTAGTGCCTATTTGGACCCTGTTGGGCCAGTACATGTTAATACACCTGCCAAAATTAAATAGTTTTTTACAATGATATTTCCTTTTATAGTATTCTATGTATCTATTAAATACTTTCTTTAATAGTCTATGGGTTATTATTTCTTCTCTATATCATCTGTGCAAGGCATTCTTTTAACATAGTTGTGATGAGCTATTAAACAGATGACATACTAGCCTATGGGTGACAGATGCCACTGCATTCGTTCACCATATGGCCAGTGCTCTTGGAATATATCATGTAACTGCTTTTTCTATATGCTGTGAGCTGATTGGCTTAATTTAAAGATTATCCACTTTTGCTAGAAGGTCGTTTCCATGACTAAGATGGTTACATGAAGTCCTACTGGAATACCCCCAAGACCATTTGTAATCAAGGAAGTGTTTAATTTCACTGCTGCACCACTACAGGGAAAATTAAGAATTACACAGTGGCCTTAACAATCAATGGGCTGTCCATGCAATCCACAGTTGGGTTTGGTGCTCCTAAATAAAAAGATATCTTTTTTTAGTCACTCTCCTCTGTAGCTAATAGATATGGACACCCCTCTATTGACATTTGAAAATGAGTTTTGTATGTGACTTATAGAGCCAGAGAAGCTATCTATCTGTCTATCACTATTCATATCTATCGCTTCATAGCTATCTCTTTTCATATCTATCCATGTGTTTCTATTTATATCTATCCATCTATATGTATCTATCTATATATCTGTGTGTATGTATATATATGTGTATGTGTGTATGTATATATATATATATATAGATATATATATATATATATATATATATATATATATATCATACACACATAGATATATAATACATATAGATGCTTAGATACAGTAGATGGATAGACATGAAAAGAGATGGATATATATGAATAGGAACAGATGGATAGATATGAATAGATAGATATATACAGTTAGGTCCATATATATTTGGACACTGACACAAACATTTTTTGTACCTGTTTACTGAAACATATTCAAGCTATAGTTATATAATGGATATGACCATAAAGTCCAAACTGTGTGCTCAAATCCAGCCAAATGCATCCAAAATGATTGGTCGGCGCTTCATAATACAGTTGGACAATGACCCAAAACAAGCAACCCAGGAGTTTATTAAAGCAAAGAAGTGGAATATTCTTAAATGACCAAGTCAATCACCTGATCTCAGCCCAATTGAGCAGCATTTCGCATGCGTTATTTAGATATGAAGATGTTTTTAGGAAGTTTATAATAATACGTTTCTTTTATTTTAATGTAATCCGGATTCAACCACCGACACCAGCACCAATCACAAAGAAGTAAATGAAATTCCTTTAGTTAATTCTGACAGTACTATAAGTATACAGCACAAAAGTCAGGCTACAAAATGCACACAGACACTTTGTGATATTCCCGCACCCCCTGAACAGTTGGATGTAAAAAGAAGCCACACTCGGAAAATGCCAGAGGTTAGTATGGAGCAGGTACGTTCTCCTTCTACGGCTAAAAGGTTTGGGCTCTGACTTGCTGAACATCGAGACTAAAATGGAACTGGTCAGTCACTTTATGCTGCCCGGAGAGTGAAGCACAGCATGAAGTAGCTGCAGGTTACCCAGTCCCAACCATGAGGGTTTTACCCTGAAATGATGCAGGTTACACAATTGGTGGGGCCGTGCATGGAGAGAAGCCGCTGCAGTTGGTAGAGATGAGTTCATTCTGCGACATTTTTCCATCCCTTTAACTAAACTGACCACTCCCATGTTGGCCTAAAGGGAGAAAGTTGTCAGCTTAGCTGATGAGGCGGGAAGAAGACGGACTCATTGCTCATGGATGTGGCGACTTCTCCCAGTACCTGGCCCAACTTCACCCCAAATGGTTTGGACTGAGTAAACTGCAGCATAAAGTAGCTGATGGGATCCTTTTAAGATTTAAAGGGGAGTTCCAGCAGTTCAAAATGTTCCTTGATCTGCTGGGGCATGATGAAAAGTAGAAGAAAAGAGTTATGATTACCACCTGAATGCTTCCGTTCTGTTGCGGCGGCTGTCCCAGCTGTAGCTGTGAATGTTCAGTGTTCACGAGACCGGTGCGGTCAATCGCAGGCCACGCCATGTGCACATGACAGCTGTGGTCTGTTATTGTCTGCACCTGTCAGGTTAAAGATAAACGTTCACAGCTACAGCCCAGATCACCGATGGAACACCTCCATCCAGGAGATAAATATCATTCATTTTTTTTTCATGCCCCAACAGACTAAGCCGCATTGTGAACTGCCGGAACACCCATTAAGGTGGCGCGCTGATTATATTGCTTTTTTGTAACATACAACACTTAATTGTGATCAGTTTGTCTTACTGGAGACCGTACTGGCGGGTTTTTTTTTATGGGGGGCTTATGGCAATTTAGGAAGTGTGTGTATTTTCATCCCCTGCTTCCTTCACACAGTCTCAGAGCACTATAATAAAATTCTGACTGCCTGCAGCCACAGCTAGGGGGAGCTGATTGTTCACAGATGTATACAGCACCCATTGAAATTAGCACTAGCTGTATAATTCTGAAAGCCGTAAGCTCCCCTTAAAGGGAATGTGTCATTAAAAATTACTCATTGTTTAATTCACGTTTTTATGTTAAACACATATTTTAGGAATTTTTGGTTGTTCTTTTTTTATTTTTCCATATCACTTTCAGTATTTTTTAATAATTCTTAAGTCTTGCAGTTTTCACTTTGGCCACTAGCCCTTGCTTGCCCTGATTTAACAGCAGTCAGAGAGATACTTTACAGCAGCATCATGGAAATCGGAGCCTTAAGACTGACTCCGTGCCATTGACTTCTATAGGAGAGTTTTCTAGGCATGCTCTGTGACCTGGAAAGAAGTCACTGTGCAAGGAGGAGAGTGGGGGAGCTGTGACCGTCTTCTATTGTGACTGGTGGATCCTGTGTTACCTATTCACATTGGTGTCTCCTTTCAGTTTGACCCTGCTTGTGCTAATATTGAGCAGACTACTGTAAATCTCTCTCTACAGAACAGGAAGTGTCAGACTATTATTAGGCCTAGTGGCCAAAGTGAAAACTGCAGGACTTAAGAATTGTTAAAAATATTGAGTGATATGGAAAATAAAAAAAAATAGCATATTAAATTTTATGCATTTAACATAAAAACGTGAGTTAAACAATGAGTCATTTTTTGATGACACATTCCCTTTTAAAAACGTGTCCTTTAATTCTGAGGGGGGAGGGGGAGTAGCACAGATGGCCCCATCTTTTGAAAGGTTTCTGAGGGCATTAGCAGTGCACTGCCCTGATCATGGGCCTGTATATGTGGTTCTAATCCCGACAATATAATCCTTAAAATCTTTTTGGGCCTTAAGAGCAATCGGTCAATTTTGTTGCCTTTTTTTCCACTTCCCATGTTGGCAACTGTAATTTTCACACTTTGTCATTAATGTAGAAGTGAGGTTATGTTTAAGGCGTGTGGTATTCTAGATTTTCAGGCACCATTTAGGGCTACATGTTTATTAGTAATGCAATTTTTAGATTTTTTTTTTGTGTGTATATGATTGTGTATATTCTATTCACAATCTATAGGGGAAAAAAAACCTGTTAAGTAATTGAATTAAAAAATCCAGAGGTGCCGAGCGGTTGCCATGGCAGCTGAAAGCCTAATTAAGTTCTTCATAGCTGCCAGGTTACAGCTCCTATTACTTCCTGCCTTGGATAGGCAGTAAAAGAAATGCCATCTCAGTACACTCTTCTGCGTTATCTATATAATTCAGAAGGGTGTACAAGCGATCAGGCCCCCTAGTTTTGAATTCCCCAAGGGAGACTACAACCAGGGCTGTGGAGTCAGAGCCTATTTTGCAGGAGTCGGAGTTGTCATAAAATGGACCGACTCCCAAAATATAGAATAAGTTGGTCCAGTTAGTTCGATGCAGTGCAAAGAGCAAGAGGAATTGGGTCCGGCCAGTGCTACTGCTCCCATATCTTCAGCCTCATCACATGAGGAGTGTAATTGATGACATGGAGCAGGCAAAGCGCTGCCCCAGGGGAAAAGATTCTGCTCCCATGGCAAACAAATGTCAGTAAAATGTTTCACCTGCTTTCAAAGAAGTAGAAGATCAACCTTTCATCAAAACTGACTGTGGCTGAGGCAATTCCTTTATACCCTGACATTGTTAGAGATGTTGCCCCTGTGGTCACCGCTTTACCCCCAACCCAAGTTAGTGTAGAGAGGCCGTTCTCTAGCCTGGAAATAATGAGATCAGATGTGAGGTCATGTATGCAGGATCTGATGGAGGCAATACTATTTCTCAGAACAAATTCAGAGACTCCACAAATGTTCCTGCAGTGTTTTGCATATTTACAATTTTTTGTGTTCTAAAGTCGTATGCAATAAATATATTTTATACTGACAAGCAAAAGGGTAACAATGTTTTGAACTTGTGACTTTCAGGCTCCATATCTCACCATCCACTACAGCTTTGTACATGTGGCTACTGTAATTTTATATACAGTCATCTTACCTATCTTATACATAAATTTGACTTGCAAGTATTTAGAATCTGCTTAGTTCTGCAGATTCTTTCCAGTAACTGCATTGTTACTGTTTTGCTCCTAAAAATCAAAATGTTAGTTTTTATTATTTTGTTAGTATTTGGGAAATCCACCTTCGGTCTTTAATACTGCCTGAATCCTTCTGGGCTCTGAATCAGTTTCAAGCAGGTCTTGACCAAAATCTGATCCCAGGTCTCTTCTACACATTCCCAATGTTGGTGCAGACTGGACTTGGATACAAATACAGCTTTTTCTTCAACTCTACCCACAAGTGTTCAAAACATTGTTACTCTTTTGCTTGTCAGTGTCTGTTCTACCAAAATAGCTTAATTATTGCATCATAAGGTGATAAACAGCCTGATGTTACCATTTTACTACAGTAAAGTTATTACTTAAACATGCGCCATGTATGAGGGAGTCAGGAGTCGGAGGTTTTGGAAATTGAGGAGTCGGAGTCGGGGCTTTGGCTTGCTGACTCCACAGCCCTGACTACAAGTCTAAGTGTAAAAATATAAAAAAAAATCTTAAAAATAAAATATAAAAAGGTATTAAAAGATCAAGGTGTGATCTATAAAAATAGAACATTATTTTTCCCGGGCACTAAACACTGTAGAGGAAAGAGAATTCCGAATGCCAAAATTGCGTTTTTTTGTTGTTTTTTTTTTTTTTTTTTTTCAATGTCCCCAAAAATTGGAATAAAAAATGATTAAAAAGTCAGATGTATTCCAAAATGATACCAATAAAAACTTCACTTCAGCACCCGCCAAAAAGAAGCCCTAACTCGGGCCCATGGGTGGAAAAACGAAAAAAAGTTTTGCTGTCAGAAAATGGTTCTTTAGCGCAAAGGAAAAAAATAGTGTTTTTATTTTTCTAAAAGTTTTAAAACCTAATAAAAACCCTTCATATTTGGTATCACTGTTCTCATGCCGAAGTGCACAATACAGATAACACATAACCTTTACCGAAGAGTAAACACAATAAAAACACCCCCTCCTCCAATGCAAAAATGGTGCATCTGTTTTCTTTTCACATTTCACCCAACTTAGAACTTTATTTCAGTTACCCAGTACATTACACAGTAAGTCAATGGCACCATTAAAGGGAATGTGTCATCAAAAGATGTCATTGTTTAAGTCCCGTTTTTATGTTAAACACAATTTTTAGGAATTGTTTTTTTTTTTTAGTTTTTCAGATCACTTTCAATATTTTTAAATAATTAAGTCCTGCAGTTTTCACTTTTGGCCACTAGGCCTTGTTTGCACTGCTTTAACAGCAATCAGGAAAAATGCTTTACAGTAGCTTCATGCACATAGGAGCCTTAAAACTGACTCAGTCCCATTGACTTCTATAGGAGAGTTTTCTAGTCATGCTCTGTGACCTGGGAAGAAATCAGTTTGCAGGGAGGTAAAAGGGTGAACTGTGACTATCTCCTCTTATGACTGGTGTATCCTATGTTATCTATTCACACTGGTGTCTCCTTTCAGTTTGACCCTCTCTGTGCTGATAATGAGCAGGCAACTGAGAATCTTTCTCTACAGAACAGGAAGTATCAGACTATTATTAGGCCTAGTAGCCAAAGTGCAGGACTTAAGAATTATTAAAAAAATATTGAAAGTAATATGGAAAATTAAAAAGAAATATAACCAAAAATTCTTTAAAATGTGTTTAACATAAAAACGTGAGTTAAACAATAACTAATTTTTTATGACACATTCCCTTTAAAAGGACATCTTGTCCCACAAAAAACAAGCCCTCACATGTCTAAGTAGATGGAAAAATAGTAATGTGACAAAGAAAAAAAGACTGTGGCAAGATGGGGTTAAATTATGTTTATAGATCTGTCCATTATATCTTGGTCCGCTACTTTTCATGGCAGAGATAAAATGATTGCGCTGTAGGGAAATGTCTGATAAAAGAGACTAATTGAATTCAGAGTAATTGTAGATCTTACAAAAGTTAAAGGCAAGAAATGATGATTTCCATAAAAAAAAAGTTTGCTCCGTGAACTCCGTGTCCAAGTTAATTATCACTTAATCACTTATGTCTTTGAAGTGTGCAGTGTAATCAAGAAGATCTGATTTAGGGCTGAGTCCACCTCTTGTGTCTCGGAGGAGATTGACGCGCTCTTTGACGAGTTCCAGATTAATAAGCAGCTAGTGCTGAAATATTTATTGGGCTTTGTGATGGCGGCTGTTATCTTACAAAAAGAAGCGCTTCTCAGTCGCCTCCCATGAACAGCATCAGGCTCTAAATGCTGCCTCTCCGTTAAATTATCACGTTTTACATCCTGTCCGATGCAATCAACGTTGTCCATCTCGGTATTGGTTGTTCCCTTACAGGGACTTCCCAGATCTGGCAAATAGTATCTTTGTATAATGAAAATGAATATTTCTTATGTGTTATTGTACAGCGCCCTGGAATCAATGGCGCTATAAAATAAATAATAATTATAATATTATATGGCGGATAAGCAAAATGCAACAACAACAAAAAAAAACTAATGCAAAAAAATAGCAGAGTGCTGACCCAGCTTTATGTACTCCTGTAAGGGTATGTTCATGCTACATTATTTTCTCACATAGTTTAATGCATATTTTGACGTAAAATCTGTGTGTATTGCTTTCCATTGGTTTCAATTGGAACACTTGATGTAGCTCTCATCGTGAGGTGCAGTGACAGAAAACAGACCTAGAGACGGCACATGGATTAGTCCCATTGAATTAAAGGAGTGTTCCTATTTCACACATTGATGGTTTATCGATAGGATATGCCATCAAAATGTCACAATTGCAGGTCTCACCTCTTGATCCCACACCTATCTCAGAAAGGGGAACCTAAAAGGCTCGGTTTATATAAGATTTTGTTTTTTAGACAAGGAGTCTTTTTCAAATGGTTTGAAGCATTCCTGTTTATTGATGATATCATTCTATATTTTGTATTTTTTATATTAAAATCAATAAAATATGTTTTTAAAAAAAGGCTCCGTTTAAAACGGAGAGCAGGTAGCGCTTGTGCATGACTCTCTATTTTGTTCTATGGGAGTTTCGAGCACAGTTGAGCGGAGTGTTCTATCCATTCTGTTCTATGGGAGTTTCGAGCACAGGTGAGCAGAGTGTTCTATCCATTCTGTTCTCTCGGAGTCCAAGAGAAAAAAATTACATAGTAATTTTATACCTCCCCGCAAAAAATACAACTTTTCCCACATAAAACATGTCTTCTTACAACCACGTCAATGAAAAAATAAAAAAAATTCAGCAAAAAAAAATTCCTGTTGCAACACAGGGAGGCAAAAACTGAAAATTTAGCTTCTCATTGAGGCCTTTTCAGGTCTAGTGCTTAAGGCTCCAACCACGACGAGTACTTTAAAGTCAAAATCTATGCAGATTCTGACTTGAAATCTAAAACTTTCACCCAACTTAGAACTTTTATTTCAGTTACCCAGTACATTATACAGTAGGTCAGTGACACCATTAAAGAGAATGTGTCATCAAAAAATTACTAATTTTTTAAGTCCCGTTTTTATGTTAAAAACATTTATAAGGAATTGTTGATTGTTTTTTTTTTTTAATTACGTAAACCATTTCTATTCACCTCAATAGAAAACTTGCATTGTAGTTCATACAACACATATTTTCGGTGGTCAGTTTTTCGCTGCAAAAAAACTTAGAACATGTTCATTCTTTGGCCACATTCCACATGGAAAACGCATGGAAAATTACTATTGATGTCAATGTGGGTGGTTAAAGCCTTGTGTAAATCGCGCCCGAAACATTTGTATGTTGAAACATTTGTATTTGTAAGTGTAATAGAAGTGGGTCCCACTTCTGGATCCTGCACTGATCTTTGGAACGGGCCCCGGAAAGTGTCGGCTGAGAAAGGAGAGCCGGTTGTGTTTGCGCACAACTCTCCATTCTGTTCTATGGGAGTTCCAAGTACAGCCAAACACACAGCTTCCCTGTACTCCAAACCACCATAAAACCAACAGGAGAGTTGTGCGCAAACATGACCATCTCTCCTTTCTGAGCTGACGCTTTTGAGGGCCCGTTCCAAAACTAGTCTAGGTGGGACTCGCACATATCAGACTTTGATGGCATCAAAGTGCAAGGTGGGAACACCTCTTTAACAGAATAGCAGACCCAAAAACTAAACCTGAATTCTGTTGACTTGGCCAGGCAGAACCAGCATGGGGAGCTTGATTTTCTAGCTGTCACCTTCATTGGTTGGCAAAAATTATTCAAACATAAGCTTCTTGGTGCAGTTTTTAGCTAAGAGGGAAGGTAGATATGATCCTACCATATGGGCATTTCTAGTTCTGTAAGTAACAGGACACGATGAATATATTTTATTTTGAGTCCTTTATTTCTTTTCATTTCTCCGCAGATTCTTGACGAAAATGAATGTCTAAAGCAGGAACTGGCCAAAACCAAGATGGCTCTTGCCGAGGCCCACATGGAAAGGGACAGCTTACTTCATCAGATTAAGAGGCTTACTCTGGCCAAATAGCACGGGTTCTTGGATTTTGTACTGGACTATAACCTGTTGGATACGTTTAGTAGCATTTCTGACTGTGGCTAGGTATTCCCTATTAGAAATTCACTAAAAATAAAATTGACGCAACCAGGACCATTTTTTTTTTTTTTTTTTTTTTTTTGCAATTGAGATGAAAACAAAGTTTGAAGACTGTTTTACACGACCATTATTACAATGCAATCATACAACTCTATTATCTTAAAGGGGCTTTCCGGGAATAAGGGTTGGCTTTCGTCCAGTCACAGCACCACTTTTGTACGTTGTCTGGTATTGGAGATCAATCCCATTGACTTGAATAGAGAAGAGCTATGCTTCCTGTTACAACCTGTGTACAAAGAGTGGTGCTGCTTCTTTCCCTTAATCCCGGACGAACCTCCTTTAACTGTGTCTAATAGACAAAGTATTAAAAAAAAAAAAAGATTTTGGAAAATTAATTATTTAAGGAAAGTGTAACATCAAGTAATATTAATTATGTTATATTAGGAGAAATTGGTTTTAATATTGTTTCAGAATTATTTTTAAATTTTTATTTGCACTATCAATAAATAATTTGATGCAGCTGCATTAATTTCTTTGTGGTGGTTGGTTATTTTAGGGTATGCCTTAAATAAAAGCAAACTGTGCCCTTGAAAATGCCAGTCTGTGGGCAGCATCATATTATAGAGACCGGGGAACTGAGAAAATTGATATAAATATTTTGTATTTATTCATTTAAACCTCTGCTCATTCTGGGCTCAGGAGTCCAGTGGGCGGCCCTAATTTGTGATTGACAGCCTTCCCTGTATTAGCATAGAGAGAGACCTGTCAATCAATGCTAAGAACGCCCACTGGACTCCTAAACCCAGAATAAGCAGAGGTTTGAAAAAAATACTGCACCTGCTGAATCCTTTCCTACAAATATTTTATAATAACTCTTTTCCATTATAGAGGAGAAATTCTTTACATTGTATTTTTATAATGAAACCAGTTGGCTTTCCATGTAAAAACTTTTCATCCCATATCCTTTTGACTTCATTTTCACAGAAAAAACACGATTTAGCTTCTAATATAGTAACAAGCCTTGGGTGGGTTAGAGAAAGAGCTTTTATAGTTAAAATTTTCTATACTTAAAGGGGTTCTGCCATGATCTAATATTGATGTGGGATCCTCCAAAATGGGTATTTAATCACTTTTCTAAATATGTCATTAAAAAAAAGTGAAGCCTGTGAGAGCTACAGCCTTCCTTACATGCCCTTAGTTTCCTGACTGTTTACATTAGATATGACCAGGAGCTGATCTGGCTGCGCTTGCATTGTTTGCACTTCTTAGCTGAGGGCAGGGAACATGAAGGAGCTTTGAAGGGAATGGGGAGAAAAGATCCTATGTCTTTTCTATAGAGAATCCACTGGTTGTAATGTAATTATCTGAGTAAATATGCAGACACTCCCTGGCTCCCAGCTCAGCCCTCCTCTCCCCCTGCAGCAGTTTGTGAACAAATGAAAGAACGCTGCCTGCTCGGAGCTTATCTTCTCTCCTGAGCAGATAAGAGGGAGAAAACAAAACCTGTAGAGCTTGTGCACAATACAGTTATCCCCATTGGATTAGCCAAATAACATGTTTGCTCAAGTACAGAGACTGAATATCAGGAGCGTGCATGGGAGGTGGAACGATGACATCACAGAGGAGGTACTTTTTTTTAAACACAGAAACACAATGCCCCTTTTTCAAGCCTTTTTCAAGCCTCAAGAGGGGAGTATCAGCCTGTTAGGTGAGGAACTCACTTCTTGGCAAAACCCCTTTAAATAGAAAGACTACCCAAATGTATTCTTCTGATGTGTCTTTATATGTCCGATAAGAACAAGGATGTAGTCCATAAGCTTTGGACCACCACCGATTTCCAGCATGATTACCAGATTTCTTAGAGTCTTACAATCTAAAATGGAAACACAGCACAAAGAGTAGAATTCTACCCCCATAAAAAAAATAACATAGATAAAAAAATACAAGGGCTAAAAATAACCCTTTCATAGTTTAAATTTAAAATGCCCCCAAATCCCCAAATTATCACATTGATGAAGGGGAAACACTTCCCCACAAATTGCTCATATAGGGTAGTAGTTGACTTAAGTTGTTAAATTTTCTTTGGTGCAGTCCAGAGTGTATCCCAGTTGACAGAATCTATTGCATACAGGAGACTCAATGTTCCCAGGGTCATAAACTCTGGTAAATATCTATCCCTTTTAACAGCTATATCTTCCACCGAACCTGGGACAAACGGGATCATCGCCCTGAAAAGGTGGCTCCGTATACAGGCATACCCTAGGATGCCCTACAATGCCTATGCGGTCATCAGTTTACAAGAGCACACAGATCGTGAAAATACTTTCCCAATTTCCCCCTCCCAAAAGCTCTATTGAATTATGATAAAACAGTAAGAGGGTTCCTTTGGCATATGATAAGCTTTTCAGAAGCTCTTAGGGCATGTCCCCACAGCACGGGTTTTCGGACGTTTTTTCAAGTGGTTTGCGGTTTTGCAGACCGCCTGAAAAACCGGCCGAAAATGAGCACAATGGAGCTCTACGGAAAAAACCCCGGCACTCCCCATGTAAAGGGGTTATCCCCCCCGGGCTTTTTCCCCCCCGCGATCCCGGTCGCAAAAACATTCGCAAGCACAAAATTCCGTGGTTTTGGACGGAATTTTGCTTGTGAAGGGGGAGGGCTTTTCTCCCCCCAGGGGCGGCGGGAAAACAGTGTAAATTTCTGGTCGCTTTAAACCCACCCGGGATTTGGCATTGCGTGTGAACGCACCCTTTTATTTTGTCTCGGCTGTAAGATCTATGTCGCCCCTTGGCGTTGCAGATTATTTGTCTAACAATTTCAGGGATCCCTGGGTTTTCGAACGGGATAGGGGCCCCAAAAAAAAATTTGGGTTTTTTTTAAAAGGGGTTGAGTGATTTGTGCAACATCGTTACGATTCGATAGTGGATATCGGCAATTATCATGACGACATCCCATAGTCGATAACAGTTATCGCCCTGACCTTAAAGTCTATGGGGGAGGAACAACACCTTTATTCTTAACCCAAACGGGGGGGAGAAAACTGGAATTAACATCCAAACATAAAAGGTAAGTGCACATTTAGGCAAGACAATTGGTTATAAAAGCCACGAAAAAAAAAATCAGA